>CAUYRT010041401.1:0-65941 GCA_963574885.1 Lepilemur ruficaudatus
GTCGCCCCCCCTCCCCCGCGGCTGGGGGCGGGCGAACCGCCTTACCCACGGGGTTTCCGGTGGGGTTGAGCTGGCATGCCACCCCCCCCACACCCCCACGCAAAATGAGTCCGAAGCGGACCAAAAAAAAAAAAAAAAAAAAAACAGAAAACAAAAAACCCCAGGAAGACGTGGGCACATGCTTCTCTTTTCAGCCTGGGTGTCGACCTCTCAGCGCCCAGTATGTACTGACTTCGCTGGCTGAATGTTCTGCATCAGGGATCCCAAACTCCCATGTACCCGAGGGTCACACAGAAAACACCTTTGAGTGACGTGGGCTGAGAGCCGGACAGCCGGCTCGGGCGCTGCTCACGTCTCCTCTTGTTGCCGGCAGGGACAGGGTCTAAGCTCCACGGGTTCCTCTCACATTTCAAGAGAAGCTGAAAGCTTCTAAGGGCACTTCCTCATTTTCTGACACCGTAAGGTGTTCCACGTTCTACTTGTACTGGGAACTGGGCCATCCTCCCAGGAGCCTTGGTTCTTTCCAGTGGAAAGTGGTATTTAGAAACCAATTTCTGGGCGTGGGATGTGCTCATTGCCATGGGAACGTCGTTGCCTTTAGGCCTTCTCAGTGGGCAGAGCTGGGAAACACATCTGTGCGTGTACGCACGTGTGCATACGTGCGCACACACAATCTGCATCTACTTCTCCATCTGCACGTATGTTAAACACCCTGAGTTCACACCTACGCCACCAATCCCATTCCGACCCACCCCAGGTTTCACGCTAAGCTTCTCCCTTTCCGTGTTTGCAGCCCCTCCTCTGACGGAGACAAACCCAGCCACTGCGTCCAGGACACACTTCTCATTTGCACGGTGCTATAGCACTCAGAGAGGGGTTTCAGAACCGCTCTCCCGTGCTTCCGTCCAAAACAAACTTGCTAACCACAGGTCCATATTTGTTTGCGATTCTTTCATTTGCGTCTTTAGCCTCAGGGTCTAGAGTCAAAATATGTGTCCAGAATGATTCGGACACTGGAGTTTTTGCTGTCCCTCCTTCGGTGTGGTTTCGATATTCTCTTGAAATAGAGTCAAGTTCATTTGGTTCCATCTGTAATCGGTTTAGGGGTTTTGCTGATCAGTTTAGGGTTTTTGGTCATCCTTGTCGGCATTGCCATTCTCACAGGTAAAGCAGTGACATGATCCCAAAGGTCAGGACCACACAGAAAGCTGCTCTAGCCCCCGTCTGCCTCCCCGCCCCCAACCCTTCCTTTCCGTCCCTCCCTTTCATAAGCGATCCTGCAGATTCCGATCACCTTTCCTGTGCGTGTGTCTGTGTGCTTTATGTGCATGAGCAGACACCTGTGTGTTTTCTCATCTCCCCTCCTTTCTAAACAGCTCATAGACCGAACGACTGCCGAGGAGCTCCTTAATAATTCTGGCTTCGTCTTTTCTCTCTTTTTTCCCTTCTAGTGATAGAGGGCCGTGGAGTCACAGATAACGTACAGGGATTCTCCTCTCTGCCGCCTTACCTCCCGGTGCGCTGCCACATCCTCCGAGCAGAGACGTCCTTCTTCCTAAAGGACACCAGCGGGGACCCGCTGCGCAACTCCAGCCTGCAGTCCCGCGTGGCGTCCTTCTTCACGTACAGAGCCAAGCAGCCGCCGGTTGTGAACGCCAGCTACGGGCCTTTCTCCGTGGAAAAGGTCGTGCCTCTGGACCTGATGGCAACCTCGAACGTTTTAGGTGCGTCCAGTAAGTTTGGTTTTGACTGGAAGCTGAAAGCCTCCATCCTGCAGGACAAGATCTACCTGAGCCGGCCCAAGGTGCAGGTTCTGTTCTACATTGTGGGCAGAGACTGGGACGACCACAGCGCCGGGGAGAAGCTGCCCTGTCTCAGGGTCTTCGCTTTCCGGGAGACCAGGGAGGTGAGGGGCAGCTGCCGGCTGCAGGGGGAGCTGGGGCTGTGCGTGGCCGAGCTGGAGCTGCTGCCCAGCTGGTTCAGTCTCCCCACGGCGGGACCCGGGAGGAAGAAGTCGGTGGACCAGCAGGAGGGCAGCCCCGTGGAGCTATATTACACCGTGCAGCCGGGGGCCGAGCGAGGGGACTGTGCCGGGGGTGACTTCAGGAAGGGCAACGCCATCCGCCCAGGAAAGGACGGGCTGGGGGAAGCCACGTCCCACCTGCAGAGAATCGGCACCGTCAGCCTGTTCCGGGCGCAGGACAGCACCCAGCTCAGCGAGTTGCGTCTGGATGACAACGTGGTCATCTGGCTGCCTTCCCGGCCAGTCAGACAGGGCGATGTGGTCACTGCCTGTGTCACCATCGCCAGCAATTCCACTGTGGACCTCTTCATCTTGAGGTAGGTGCCCAGCCTGGCCCCCTTGGGCCGTCTTTGGCATGCGTGGTGTGAGCCTGGGCTCCGGGCTTGGCATATATTCGGGAAGAGTCGGTTCTCACTGCCTTCAGGGCCCCTTCAGCGTAACAGTGGGAGCCAAATCGCGCACCTGCCACATGAGCTCAGCCGCTCTCCTTGCGCAGTGTGCTATGGGGGTAGGGGGGCGGAGGGAGGGCAGGAGCCATATCCAGAGGAGCAAGGTCAAAGTCATCAGCCTCTTTGACCTTGAATTACCATCACATTTGAAGAGAGATGTGATTTGTCCTTTGCTGAGGATTCCTTTGCAGATGTGCCAGCGTAGGCTGCACGATTGAAAGTCTGTGCAGGGAGCCCAAGAAGAGGCACAGGAGTTGTGACATCACACTGTGGGCACATACATGAAAACAACCAAGTATAACACATGTTTTTTAAATTTCAAAGTGGTATGTATGTAACCAAAAGTTTTTGGTTACATGGATGGCTTTTGTAATGCTCCAGTCAGGGTTAAAAGTGTCTGTCACTTGGATGGTGCTCATAGTGCATTTTTTTTAATTGGGAGAGATTAAATGTTGGAAGTTCGTGTCTGGGAAAGCCTACATTTGTGAGGCTTAGTGTGATTAAAGGAGTGTGTCCAACAGAAAACTCTTTAGCAGAGGTATTCCATCTCATAAAACAAGCAAGCAAACGAAAACACTCAAATTAAAACAACAAGGTAATAACCCACCTACCCTCACCTTCGCTGGTCCGGCAGGTAGCACCAAAGTTGTAACAGGGCTGCTCCGTCTCTCTGTGCAATGATTCTAAAATTTGGTACCCAGCACCTGTTTTCTGAGGATAATTTATCCCAGGGGAAAAGGCATTTGAAGCAAATCCTCTTAATGTGTGAACTAGAATGTCATAATAATGAAAAAAAAAATGCCTGTGATTTAAAAAAATAAAGATTATAAAAATAAGGGATTTTTTTTGCTATTATAGTTAAGAAGGACTTAGGTTATAATTGCAACCTGTTAGAATAAAAAATTATGTTGAATCAGCTGCTTGGAAAAACATTTGCAAAATACAAGGATAGCATGCTATATCACATTTCAGTTTTGTTTAACTTTTGTAATATGACTAGAAAGATGGTCATTTTTAAGGTTTTGTTTTGTTCTTATAAAAAGCGTTCAGAGGTTTCAATTCGTTTCTCAAAGTGTTTCTTAGGCCTTCAGATTCCGCTAATTGTCTTCTGAAGTATCAGTCTTGTCATCATCTTTGCAATTTTTCTTTTAATTTTTATGTGGACTCATTTTGCAGACCTTCATTTGGTTTTGGGTGTGATGGGAGGACTTTGACAACCTTCCTTTTGGGGAACGTTATGAAATCCTACATCTTTTACAAGATGTGAAGTTCACCATGCAAGGGATTTCCTTCACATTTGCACTGAAAGCTTCGGGCATCAGCAGGGGACGCACTGCCATCGTGGTAGGGAGGGATGGGCTTTGCTGTTAGTGCCTCGGTGGCTTTGTTGAAAGTGTCATAACCTTGTGACTACAGGGCCGGGAGAGTCAACATTCAGACAAAAGGACCCAGGTTTGCTTCCTCCTGTCCTGGATGAGGAAAGGTCGTGATCTAGGAGATCTGAGTTTAGTATTTTAGTGAGCCTCTTAATTTCAGATCATTCACTCGTAAAATAAATACATCCAGCCCTGGCTTTGGAAATCGGAGACAGAAAGACAGCGGACTGATAGTGTTGTTAAGGAGTTGGAAAAGTTCAGAGTCACTGTTATCTTTCCCACTGTGCTTTGTTGACTTCCGTCGCCAGAAAGAGCAGGCGCTGCTGTCGACCTGGGGTGGACGTGAGCCGCGCCGCCAGGGTCCCTCCCCAGCTCTAAGGGCTCCCGGTGGGCCGCCTGCACTTGGGAGGCTCAGAACGGGCTCGTTGGAGATGAGGACTCTTTCCTGTTCATATCATCATGAAGACAGGCACGGGACGGAGAACTGCGGTCCTGCAACCAGCTGACCTCAGTGCTAATCCCATCTCTTCCACTCACAGCCTGTGTGACTCTAGGCAAGTGACCTAACCTCTCCGATGCCTCAGTTTCCTCGGCTCTAAAGCAGATATAATGATAGTGCCTGCCTCCGTAGGTTGTAAGGATTCCATGGGTTAATATTTATTTGCTATAAGGTGCCTATAACCGAGTCTGGCATGTTAAAGTTCTCTGTGCACGTTGAATTTTACTAACAGGGCCATTTTTAAACGTCCATCACAACTTCAGTAAGCGCTGGATTCTATTTTAGTGGTAAAAGGACATTGTGCCTTGCACAGAACAACCACCACTAAGTCTGTTCTCAAAGCTGCATTGATTGCCGTTTTGCTGTGTTTGTGGGCGCTAGCTGCCTTTAGCTAGGCGACGTCATGGAAACCTTCGAAGAGCTTAGCATGTAGCCGGCCAGCAATGGTAGCGCCTCTAGACTGTAGTCCTGCTGTCGTTGTGAGCGGCGAACCGTCCTGAGCACCGTGGAATCGCATAGCGCACATGCTACGTGTCCAGTTGTCCTATGGCTCCTCAGTTCCACAAGCACAAGTCTTGGTTCTCTGCTAGCACGCCTCTGACCCGGCAAGAGCACCTGCCGATCTTGCTTTCCTGGCAAAAAGAAAGATGGGTCTCTGACAAAGCTATGGTATTTGGAGAAAGCGTAGCCTTTGGGGGACTTTTTACAGGAGAAATAACCTATATAGAAACTTGGCAGGAGCCTCCTTTTCACAAGTGACTCTCATCCGTAGGCAAACAGAAGTAGCCTGGATTTTGTCTGCAACTTAACGAATGGAACTCAAAGGCAACCCTTGCTTTAGGGTCCAGTTAGTTCCTGAAACTCAAAAGTCAAGGTGTAGATGATGGAACTTTTGTTTCCTATATCCATAATGTTAATTTTGGAAGCCTATTTTGAAAAAAAAATAATAATTACCAGCATAAATGAAAAGATGCATGTGCAGATGTGTTTCACAAATACTCATAAGCGTGTTCCCTGAGGGTCTGTCTGTCTCTCTGCTCATTGCTGCGTCCCCAGCTCTTGGCATACGGCTTAGCACAAAATAAAGCCCCAATAAAAATGTGCTGCATTAATGCAAAACCAAATACTTAATATCAAACCTATATCATAAACATTTGTTGCATGGATTTATTTTTTCGTGACTGACTAATTGAGGTTTGTTGAACTAAAGATGGAGATTGCTAAGCACAGGCACAGGAACCCTTCAGTATTCCAAGGACGTTCCAAATACATTGTCGATTGGGGTCCTCGGCTCCGAAAATTCCTGTTGCCAAAGCAGTGTGCTCCCTCCGTGCCCCGGGAGACCTCAGAACACTGAGGAAGAAACTTCTTCCCTGTGATGGCTTCCCCAGCACCCAGCTTCACACCGAGTTTGCAGAATCACTCCACAGCGATGTTCTTGTGAGTCAAGTTGCAGCCCTTAGATAGGTAGCTCAGCTTCGACCCCACAGGTCATTAAAGAGAAGACTGCAGGCGACCGTGGTCCTTTCAGCCTTGTCAGTGAGCAACTGAAATTGGTACCTAAGGAAGCAACGGTGGTGATCACGCGTCCTCTCCGATTTAAAAGAAGCTCTATTGAAATGTGTCATTCACAGACACGGAGCAATTTGTCCTCCCGTTGTAACCGACTCTGAACCCTGCACTGGGGATGCTAAGAGAGTCATAAATAATTGTCCCCGACTAGGAGGTTATGGGACTCTGCTAAGGTGAGTGTATGCACAGTAAATAGACACCTCCCATGTCTCGACATAAAGAAGGAGGATTGGATTAGCGTCGGAGCCGGCTCCGTCTGTGCCAGGGTTTCTCAGCCTCGACACCATTGGCATTTGGGTGACTCTCTGTGGCTGGGCTGCCCCGTGCATGCTAAGATGTTTAGCAGCATCCCTGGACTCTCCCTGCTAGACACGGGTAGCATCTTGATCCCTGCTGCAGTTGTGACAACTGAAATATCTCCAGATATTTTATTGCTAAATATTCTTTGGGGGGTGCAAGATCACCCTGGTTGACAACCAAGGGGTCTGCATCCTTGATGTGCAGAGAGTACAGACCCCCAAGGATCTGTGAGATTGGGTCCTTGTGATGTTCTTCAAGAATGACTGAGGGGGGAACAGTGATCCACGTTGCTTCTCTGTCCTTCGCTGGGCAGGTTGGTGTGCCCGGACTGATCTTGGAGCCTTCAGGACGTACATCCTAAGGCTGATTTAAAAAAAAAAAAAAAGTAAAACACCGTCAAGTAAGGAGGTTGGTCCTCCCTGAAGAACAAAGACGGTGCAGGAGAGAGACTGTTCTGGCATCCAGTCTTTAATGGTCCTCGCTTTGTAGGGGCAGGTTCACAAAATACGAGAGCAACGAGGTACCCTCAGCCGGGAGGGAGGGAGCGGTGTTTCCATTCTTTCCCAGCTGTTGGACATGGGGCCTGTGCATTCGTTACTTCCGTCCTGGTTTACCTGGTGGGTGGAGCACAGGCATTATTGGTAGTAACCGAAGTTCTCCCAGCCAAGTCAGCACAGGGCCGCATGTGCTCAACAGCGGCGGGGTGCTCCCGGCACGTTCCAATAAAAAAATAAAATGCATAAAGTGTGGATGCAGAGAAGAAAGCTCTTAAAGAGTTGTGCTCAGGAAGCTTGTATGCAGGAATACTGAGAGGAGTATTATTTTTCCAAGCAGGATGGCGTTTGTAGGTGGATTCGTTTCTGGAGTCTAACTGCATGACAAGAGAATTCAGGTAGAATTCGAAAACCGGCTCTCGCCTTTAAAGGGACTTTGAGAAGTGAATCCATTGCACGCAGACCTAGCTCCTCACTAGCCCAGGGCGGAGGGCAGAGTCGCGGGTTCCCACTGGTGGGTGGGAGGCGGGATTCATGGAACACGCGTATCCCGATGGACTGAAGCCAGTCGTGGGTCTTCAGAATGGAGTCTGGTTGCACACAGCACACACACACACACACACACACAATTGCACAAGATGCACAGATGCTCATAGCAGCACTGTGCAAAATGTGATCTCTCCATACCACGCTGCGTTACTGTTCAGCCATGAAAAGGGGTGAAGTCTTGATTCTGCTACGTTGTGCATAAACCCTGAAAACAGGATGCTGAGTGGAAAAAAAAGGCCAGACACAAAACGGTCACGTATGGTATGATGTCATTTGTATGGAATACCTAGAAGAGGCAAATCCGCAGAGACAGAAAGCAGACCAGTGGTTGCCAGGACCCGGGGAGCCAGTGCTAATGGGTGTGGGGTTTCTTTTGATGGTGATGAAAATATCCTGGAATTAGGCTTGCCCTGGCTAATCGCGGACTCTTCCTTTGCAACCGGGCAACGCAGACCCCTCACGAACAACCCGGCTGTGCCCAGACCCGGCGTCGGGAAGAGCAGACCCTGAAGCCCAGTTGAGTCCGCCAACATTTGGAGCTAATTCAGAAAATTCTGGAAACTCATTCTCCCACACTCTGAAATTCATTTCCCCTGTCGAACGTCTCCCAAGGAAGCGTTTGTTTTCGTTTTCTCCAGCTTGTCATTTGAAACGTATTCTTCTGGAGCAGAGAAGAGGAACAATTTTCTTTCTGCTTGGGAAGAAGTGGAGAAATAATGTTTCCTGCTCCGGCCCCGGCCCCTCCCCGGCCCCCACAGCACATCTGGGTTGCCAGGCAGCCCGGCTTCCTCGAGACGAGGCGGCGGCCGAGAGCGATTTTACTGCTGTGGGAAACACTGAGACGCAAAATCGACTCCGGCTCTGTGAAAAGAGAAAGGAACCAGAGCCCTTCCGACCCGCGTCCCGCCCCCTTCCTTCCACGTTCTTTAACCCATTTAAAAGTCGTCTTCGTCGAGTCCCCAAATCACAGCGTAGCCTGTTGTAAACAATTTAACACAGGAATCAAGGGCCCCGTGACATCGGTGCCTTTCTATCTGGTGGTCTAAGGTGGCCAGGAATCCTTGCAGAAAGAGCATTCAGTGTTTGGGAGGACGGGGGGATTTTTAAATACCCATGTGCTGCTACTCGGTTTGGTGTCATTATCATTAACTCCAGCGTCCCTAAATATCAGAAATCTGAACCGCTTATGCCTTAAAATCCCAAGCATTATTAGCTGAATTAAAGTCTTGGGGAGAGAGAGACAGAGACAGAGACAGAGACAGAGACAGAGACACAGAGAGAGAGGCACATACCTGTTTCCAAAGCGTTCTGATTGCATCCTCCCTTGCTTAAAATCTTTCCTGGAACCTCCTTGCTGTCTCAGCTCCCATTTTCGGTGTTCCTAGAGAAGTCGGGCACATTCTCGTGTATTTAAAGTGTTTTCAGTTTTCCCCAGGGCCAGCTGGGCTCCAGTCTACTTCCAGAGGTGTGACAAACTCTTATTGTTTTATTGTTCAGAAAGGCTGTGTCCTGGAACAGGAGCATGCGGGATACAGGAGGAGGGTGTGGAGCCGCCAGGGGTCAGGAGGGCGGGGAGGCGGCTGCGGACCCCAGAGCCAGCTCTCAGCCCCTGCCCCATCTCGGCTGCCCCACTTCCCCCAGGGCTGGCTCCCCCAGCCCCCTTCCTTATTTCCTGCAAGCAGGATCCGAGTTCTCACGGCCCCACCTGCTCCCGCAAGGTTACCTCATATCAGCCAGGACTTTCCTCCACCATCATCTCACCTCGTGAGCCCTCGGCTGTCTTCACGCCTGCCTCGTGGCTGTCCCCCAGAAGGAAGCACCTGTCGGCACGATGTGCAGAACAAGACAGGGGCTGTATCTTCCTTTCCCCCAGAACACTCACACCCCTCGCCATTTCTCTCTGGCGCTGCAGTCACTGTGGACACGCTTCCCTGAAGAAGGCTTCTTTCCTGTTGCATTTTCCCCAGAGCATCTTAAAAAATAGAATTTGCTACAACAGAATAAAGGCACGCACAGACTTTTCTGCTGTTCTTGCCCAGCGCTGCCAGGACGGGAGCTGTTGGTCCTGCCGGCCGGCTGGTCCTACTGGGCGTCTACACAGTCATAGGTGTGCGGTGTTTGAGAGTCGTCCACACACAACCTGCCTTGCAGTCCTCCTGACAACCCATTCTACAGGATGAGGAAGCAGAGACTCAGAGAGGGGGAAGCGTTGGTCAAGCTTATTTTGGTTGCTACTCAAAACTGACCAAATTAAAAATAAAAGGAATTTTTTCTCTGTAACCGATAATTCCAGGGATTCATGTACAAATGCATCAGGGCATAAATGACGTCCTGGGGTTTGGTCTCTCCCCCTCTGCCGTGCATATTGTACAACTCCCCTCCATACCTGTGGCTGTCATTCTCCTGGCGGCTCTACCTGGTGACCCCCAGGGGCTCCCGGCTCCTACCATGCTTAGAGTTCAAATAAATTTCTCTTTTGTGACACGTCCAATATATGTCCCGGGAATTGAGTTGCCCATTGCTGATCCACGGACTGTGACCAGCAAATTCAAACATACTTATTTGCCAGGCTGCCACCCTTAGAGCTGGACGTGGTGGAGTAATTCCAACAAAAACATGTTGACAGCAGGTGTGCATGGAGTGGTTTGACACAAAGAAAGTTGAGGTGCAGGTGTTGCAGGAGGGTCTGTGTCCCGGGCAGGAAGTAGCGGCAGGACCATAGGGCAAGGTGGAGGCGTAAACTCCAGAGACGGATGATAGGGGTCAAATCCTGCAGCCACAATTTCCTGCCTACCTGACCAGGACAGGTTCCTCAACCTTTCTGTGTCTCAGTTTCTATATGGGCATAATAAAAATAGCACCTGCTCCTAAGGCTATTGTGAGACCTAAGCAAGATAGAATTTTAACATAAATTTGGCACATTTAAGCACATGCTTTTAACTTTATTATTATTGCATTATTATTTTTTATTGTTACATGTATTTTTCTTGAAGCTGTAAGAGATCCTATGGCAACTGCACTTGACTGCGTGCTGTTAACCGCAGCTGAGAGCTTTCTAACGGATGAACTCCCTTCTCTATGGCAGCATCTGCCTTCTTTGCGAGGAGGAATGCCGTTGCTTTCATTGAGGTAAACTGGGGTTTTAACCAGGGAGCAGTTTTACCTTCACTTCCCCTGGAATGTTTAGCAATATCTGGAGATGTTTTGGGTTGTCTAAATTAGGGAGGAAGGTGCTACTGGCACCCAGGGGGTAAAGACTAGGAATGATGCTAGACGTCCTACAACGCACCCCACCCACAGAGAATATTCTAGCCCCAAATGCCAATCAACAGTCCTGGGATTGAGAAACCCTGAGCTGAACAAATGGTCGATGACCACGACCACAGGTTATAACCAATTGTTTCTCGGGCTCACAAGCCTACCGTGATTCTCAGTGCATCATGAATGTGGCCGGGCACGTGTGATAAGAGCTGTCTGCTGGGGCCCTAACGGCCTTGCCCGGCAATGTGAGGAGCTCTGTTTCTACGAAATGTCCCTCCCTGATGTTGGCCACAGATATATGTCCATAAGCCGTTGAAATCAGGGCCAGTTTTCATGTCCACCAAAGAGCAAGGTCCTAATCTAGTTCGTCTATTCTTTGCAATAAGTGTATCTTAATAGCTCTTCCTTAAAAAAAAAAAAAAAATAGCAGGAAGCAAAGGGCTGTGATGACATCAGAGAGGGCTGTTCAAAGACAGAGCCCAACCTTGGTAGCACGGTGGAGGGAGGATCTCAAACTTTAATCGTGAGTCATTTCATTAGGCGCTAACGAGCACTTCCCAAAACAGCCTTGTAGGCACGTGACTGGCTCTCAAAAGTGACGGATCAATGTCAGCGCTTCCCAGATGGAAGAGCTAAGGACTGAGTCCAGTTGACACACTCTATCCTGCCACCCTGAAGTGCACGGTCGCGACGGTTCCGGGACTGCTTCTGGTTCGGAGCTGCCTGATTCATGAATCGTCGTTTTGTGCAAATAAACTCTTTAAAACGTATTGTGCCTCAGTTTACTTTTTAACACCCTTAATTTTTGAATTAGACAAAAAGTTTGGAACTGTTATCAGATTTGTTCTTACTCCAAAAAATTTGATAAAGTTTTCCCAAAAGAGTGTCAGATGGGACTCGGAGTTAAATATTGGTGGGACCTTGCAAGGACCCTAGCTTGAGCTCTGCGAGAAATCCCTGAGCTATTTGCAAAATCAGAAAGGAAATCAATGGGTCTCTTTTCTCTGTCTCTGGGTAAAACACCAGGAGGAAGCGAGATCTCAGAGTTCTCCTGAGCTAGGACAGGGCCATTGGGTAGGTGTGGCTATGAGATGACTGGGCAGAAAGGCCTTAGCCCGACACAACTTCCTACGTTCTCTGTGCTGTATAAAGGGACATGGAAGCAACTGGGAGAGAGTTCAGGCTCCGTTATCAGGATACAGAGACACGTCCGTGGGTTGCTGGTGAAGTGGCTCTGCTGATTTGGGAGTATTCCTGTAAGATGCATGTTCCTGGACATCAACACCAACAGCAAGCAGATGCCATTGTGACTCAGTGCCATGAGGGCAGGATGCCCAAGCCCCAGAGAATGTAGAACCTCCTCTAGGGATGGGGGTTCATCAGCTGGAGTGCTTTCAGCTGCAGTTAACAGCCCCCCACCAACGGGAGCTCAAACCAGTGGTTCTCGGACTTGAGTTGGCAGGGAGCTTACTGAAGCAAAAAGCTGCTGGGCCCTGCTCTTAAGAGTTTCTGATACGGGAGATGTGAGGGTGGGGCCAGAGAATTCATATTTCTAACAAGTTCCCCCAGGTATAATTGTGGCTGAATTGTGTCCCCCCAAAATTCGTATGTTTTGAATATCAAATGCCAACTCAGTACCTCCGAGTGTGGCTTCCTTTGGGATAGAGTCATTGCAGATGTGATTGGTCAAGAGGAGGTCATACTGGAGGGCCCTAAATGGATAAGACTCATGGAAGGCGAAGGCAGGGGTTGGGAGTGCCAAGGATCCACAGAAAACCACCAGAAGCCCTCAGCAGGAACCCACTTTGCCGATACCTTCTTCTTGGACCTCTGGCCTCCAGAGCTGTCAGACAATGCATTTCTGTTGTTTGAACCATCCAGCACATGGTGCTTTGCTATGGGAGCCCTAGGAAACGAATGCCTCAGGTGCTGCTGCTGTTGCTGGTCAAGGGACCCAACTTGGAGAACCAGTGGCTCATCATATAAGCACGTTAATTGTGTACGGAGCAAGAAGCCTGGGTGTGGGCTGCCCAGGTGGCATTCAGCAGCCCCACTCCATCACGAGCTCAGGATTTTCCCATCATGCTCCACTGCCTTCCTCAGAACTTACTCATAATGCATCATGGCTCACAAGATGGCTGCCACCGCCGTGAAGATAAATTCCCTGACTGCGAGTGGCCCGTGCAGGAAGGAATGGGGCAAAGAGAAAAAGATAAAAGGCTGCCTCCTTATATGGCTCTGCCTGTCCAGAGAGGGAAATCTTGGCCACAAGCCTGGCAGCAGACTTCCCATTACAGCACGTTGGCTAGGACTGGGTCCTGTGGGCACCCTTGTACCATCTCTGGCAGAGGGGAAAGGGAAACTATGCTATCGTAAGTTATTTCTATTCTTTCCTTTTTGAAAATGTCTGATCTTATTTGTGACTCTTAGAAAATTTTATTTCTAATGGGACTCAGAGGAGAAACTCTCAGAAAGGACAGCATCCATCTCTTGGAAATCTGTTCCTGATATTTGTCCTTGGCTTGTTTTATTCTCTTGGTCAAAAGCTTAGTGTATTCTGTGGTCTCTTTGTATTTTTCTTAGTATGCTGTTTTGGTTTTTTTTTTTCAGAGTATTATACTGATGTTTGTGTCCTAGGGGAAATGGAATAACAAAATGCTGAATCTTGGGAGCTTTGGTCCCTGGTTTCTTATCTTCTTTGTTTGGGGGATTTCTCAAAACATACTAGTGGAAATCATGTTCTTTGAAGAGATTTGAAATTTTTCAGATTTAGTTAGCTCTTTTAGACTTTAGGTGGCAAGACACAGTTGTATCATTCAGTCCATGAAGATCCTTCTTAACCACCCTTGCTATGGTTTGGATGTTTATTCCCTCTAAGACTTTCAAAATTTGATCCGCAGTGTTGGAGGGAGGTGCTAATGGGAGGTGTTTGGGTCATGAGGGTGGGTGGATTCCTCATGAATAGATTAATGCCCTGGTAGACGGGTGAATGAGTTCTCACTCTGTTACCATGAGAGCTGGTTGTTAGGAAGAGCCTGGCGCCTCCCCTGTCTCTCTCTTGCTTCCTCTCTCACCATGTGATCTCTGTGCACAGACCAGCTCCCTTCACCTCCTGCCGTGAGGCCCTTGCCAGATGCAGACGCCCAGTCTTGAGCTTTCCAGCCCATCAGAATTGTGAACCAAATAAACTTTTTTTTTCTTTGTAAATTACCCCTTCCCAGATTTTCTGTTATAGCAAAAAAAAAAAAAAAAAAAAAAAAAACAAAGACACCTCTCACTTTTTTTTATTCGGGTAGAATTTTCATAACATAAAGTAAGAATTTTAAAGTGACAATTAGTGACATTTAGTACATTCACAGGTTGTGCAACCACCGCTTCTATCTGGTCCCAAAACATGGTCATCATCCCAAGAGGAAACCTCATACCCACTAAGGAGTCGCTCCTCCCTCCCCTCTCCCCAAAGCCCTACTCTGCTTTCTGGCTCTCTGGATTTCCTGTTTTACATTTCCCTATACCTCATTTTGATTTATAGCAACGAAGTTGAGAACACTCAGATTAGGATGCACAATGCAACCCCAAGCAGATACTCCATTTTTTTCCCTCCTGTTCTCCTGAGTCTCTAACAGGAGTGCTCCTCATCCAGTACCAGGTGGACAAGGTCGAAATACCCTGCTTCATGGGGGAAACTTGTTGGTTCTCACCACTGATCCAGACCCCAAAACCCTTCTGCATTTCAGCAGGGCGTTAGCAGCAACTTGTGTGACCGTATGCTTCTCATAAAAGGTACAGAGTTTTCATTCATCGTCCACTTCAGTGAGTTTCCGGCGGCCATTCACGGGGAAGGACATGTTCATCTTCATCCTGAAGCAGCTACTTGCCTCCACAGTACCAGGAAAAAGAAAATTTGAAAGTTATTTCTTTTACATCCCCTGAGGCTGGATACATGCTGCCCAGATGACACTGGGAGCCACTTAGCCGGAAAGATGAGGGGATACTTGTCATGTAGGGAATGAGCAGGGCCTGCCATAGAGGACACTATCAACTCACTGGGACTGATTTCTACCGTCTTTTGAGATAATGGCCTGAAAGACAAATTTTTGTTCAATTACTGGGAGAGGGGTGCAAACTCTGAGTGTGTAGAATGAGATCTGTACCTGTTAGATTTATTATCCAAGAAAAAGAAATTGTCTAGTTCTTGACGGTGTGTTTGGTGGAGGTGGTGTCTGTAATCAATGCATTTCTACCTTACACACTAAATACTTCCATACAGTGTGTGCAGAAGAACCTTTCTTTTCTCATCAGGATGAAGCAGTGATGCTGCTACTGGTTCCCAGCTCAGCCCACTCAAGGCCATCTGGGGACCCAGAGGCCATCTCTCCCAAGGACTATCTTCATCTTTCCTCTCTGTAGCTGGCTGGCGGGGAGAGGAAGCCAAGGGGAGGGCGGGATTGGATTTGACAGCACCCCTTATGGCGAGGGAAAGGCAGGCAGTGTGGACAGGAGGGGCGGATGATGCGGCAGCAGAATGAGTGATTTTTTTGTGATGCTCCTGGCAGTCTGTGAGCAGCCTTGGAGGACAGTCAGGTGGGACTGTGCCCTTTGAGGGATCACTGCCCAGTCCAAGCCTCCCAGAGGCACCTGTCGGGCTGCTTCATAGAGTATGTTGCACCACACATTGCAAAACAACATTAGAGCTTTTCTCTTTCTGGTGGGAAGTATCATTTGAAGGGAGAAATTGTCGGCTGATAGCTCTCTCTGAGATCCTTATGCATAACCACAGTTTGAAATAATGGCCTTGGCTAAGGGATATTTCTCTCTCTCTCCTCGCCTGGACTTTCCTTGTTGGAGTCAGGGGCTGATTCCGACGCAGAGGTTGCACAACTAGCCGCCTCGGACCAAATCAATCCCACAGGTGTGTTTTGTGTGGTGTCTACAAGACTTCAAAAATAAAATCAATTAGTTGCTCTTTTAGCTGCAGCTCTAGCTGGGTTAGGCGGAACACGAACGCAGCAGAGGTTCTCAGGGAGTTCGTAAATATTCACAAGAAGTAGAGCCAGGGTTAGGACCTGCAGAGCCCAGAGTAGTGGCCAAACCCTCCCTGGGGACATCTCCAGAGAAAGGCCCACCACCACAGCCCCTTGCAGCTGTCACGGGTGACACTGAGAAGAGGGTGACAGGACCACGTCTCTGCTGCCCTGAGAAATCTCCCCCTTGCCCAAGACTACATCCTTTTATTCTCTTCCACGTCAGTATCTCACATGGCTGGATCTGATTGGCTGAGACCCAGTCACCTGACTTCATGGAGCAGCAAAGGAGTCTGGGAAAGTGAGTTTCTGGCTTCTGCTTCCTGAAGATGTTCCCGGGAATGGAAACCACTCCCCACATGTGATGGCCTCCAGAATGCACGGCAATGTCCAACCTAGTTGTTAATACTTTTATTGTATTTGTTTTTATTTATTATTACTTTTAGTTGACACATAGTAACTGCACATATTTGTGGGATATAGAGCAATATTTCTATATATATATAAAATATGTAATGATCAAATAATCAGGGTAATTAGCATATCCATAACATTGAGCATCAACCTAGTTGCTAATACTTTAAAAAAAAATGGTGAAGTGACAGAAACTAAAAAAGCATGATGACCATGTAATGCGTGACACTGGATTCAAAACCGAAAACATGCTACAAGCGTGTTTGTGTAATCATTGAGGATTTTTTTTTCTATTGCGGTGAAATTTGCATGACATAAAATTCACCATTTTAAAGGCAACAATTCAGTGGTGATTGGTACAGTGACAGTGTTGTGCAACCACCACCTCTGTCTAGTTCCAGAACATTCCATGACCCCAAAAGGAAACTCCAGACTCATCAGAACAGTTACTTCCCATTCCACTGTACCACCAGCTCCTGGCAAGTGGGGAAACGTGACTATAAACTCTATATTAAATGATAATTGTCGAATCAGTAAAAACTGCCTTGTATATGATTAGGTCTTTGTAGTCACAGGAGAAGTTTCTCATTCGCAGGAGACGCATGTGGAGTGTTTAGGAGTGAAATGTCATGGTCTCTGCTTCTTGCTGTCAAATGGCTCAGAAGAAAAACAGATATGTACACATATACAGAGAAAGCAAGAATAGCAAAAGCATAAATTTAAAAAGTTTAAAGTTTGTGAATTTAGCTGGAAGTTAGACAGGCCATTTAGGACACTATTATTTTAGTTCTTCCAGTTTTATAATTCTTTTGAAAAAAATTGAAGAAAAAAATACCAATGCCTGAACCTTACCCTAATCCAATTAAATCTGAATTTCTGGGATGCACCTGGATGTTATCAGTATTTTAAAATATCTCTCCCGATGATTCTGCTGAATGGTCAGAATTGAGGTCCACAGCCCCAGACTATCCTGCGTCTCCAGCCATGTTTTTTATCCTTCCTTCCCATCCTCCTTGAGCTAAAGCCTCACTTATGTCCTACTGCAACATGCAAAGCTCATTCCTGCCTCAGGGCCTTTGCACTTGCTGTTGGCTCCACCCAGCATGCTCCTCATCCTTCTGCCTTCACAAAGTGGGCTCCTTCTTGTCATTCAGGATTCAGCACTGGTTGGTTTTTGCCCCATTCACCTTCCTTCAGGCCAGAGAGGAGCTTACCTTTCTGCAGATTCTCTGTAGGGTTCCCTTTGTACCGATCTTTTGTCATGTATCCTCTTTGCATCATCTTGTATGGATTTGCAAACTTGAAAACACCCCTCTGGGCTTCATCCTGAGCCATGAGGGTGACTTGTGCTCTCCATAGCATGTCAAGGTGCTCCTGCCCAGGTGGGGGTTCCTAGCACTATTCAGAGACAACAGGTACAAGTGGTCAGCAGGAGTCTGGGCGAGGTTTGCTGGTTTTATAAAGATGCCCTTGGTGTCTGCAGGCGGGGAGGGGACAGACTGGTGACACAGTAAGTGAATGTTCAGATTCTCTCGTCATCGGTGTTTGAGGACAGCCACCCGAGGAGGTGCTTGGGAGGGGATCTGTGTGGTTGGTGTGGGCAGAGCCTCAGCTTCTGATTTTCAGGTTGGGCCACATTCAGGCAGGTGACTCTTCCAGAAAGAAACTATTTCGAACTTCTCTGGCTGAAGGCGGTGGCAGTAAATATCTTCCCTCTTTGCTCCGAGCAGAGAGCTTAGCAGCCCGCGCACGGCCCCAAGTCCTTGGCGCAGACGTGTTTGATGAGGTCTCCGCCTCCGCTCCCTCTCCTGTTGCACGTGAATGTGATTCGGGCAATTACCTCTGTGAGGGGCGACCTGAGGAAGTGGTCTTCAGTCAGGATCAAAGAATTCATTACGAAATTATATTTTTCAATCCGACAGAGACAGGCAAAACCGAAAGGAAGATGTTTGAACATCACACAGAGGCGTCCGGGCCGGGATCTCAGGCTCCTCCTCCCCTGAGGTTAACTGAAGCCACTGAGGCCATTGCTCACAAAAGAATTAAAAGTTGCCTGTTTCTGGAAAAGCCTCATACAGTGTTCTGGAACTCACTCACCTGGCCTTGCTGCTTAGTCCTTAATTCTTGAACTGTCTCCAAAACAGCAGGCACAGGCCTGTTGCTACGGAAATCACTGGCACTTTTTTTTTGCATAAGAAAATTTAAAGAAAATGTTGCATTAAAAAAAAATACCTACAAGATTTTTTCTTGCACCCAGATTGCTATCATTTTGGCTATCTAATTTAAATGGTTCAGCAGGGTGCACATTCACACTAAACTGAACAAAGAAATAGATTAAGAAAGACGGTGCAGCTTGTAAGATTGGAGTGGCCTCTGTTCCCCTCCCATTCCGTCCCCAAGGGCCACACACTCTGGTCTCACAAGATGCTTTCAAAGCCCTCAGTAAGCATTAGGCAGAGCCAGCCTCTCAGGTGATGTGGCGAGAGTCATCATTTTTCAAGGTGCTGCGCCTTGGTCCTGGGGTGCCCAGCGAAGGGGCCGGCAGCCTTGGGAAGCTGTTCGCCAGCTGAGTGACAAGCTGTCCCTGCTCCTTGGCCTATACCCCTGTCTCTGGTTGGACATCCGTGTGGCAGCCACTGGGACACCCTTGTGAAGAGCCCCTGTGAGTGCCTGGTGTTTGCAACGTCCCCGAGAGGGCGCCTCTCCCCGAGTTCTGGCACTTGCCACAAAGTCTGTGCGCAATAAGAATGAACACTCCACAACGGAGTAAATGGTGATTAAAAAGCCATCCCCTGGGGATTTTACTCTGGCTTCTAGAATGATCTGCCTTCCGACATGCAGCCAAGCCCCTGTTTGTAGGACATGAAAGGAGAAGCCGCAAAACACCAAAGAACCCCCATAATTGAGTCATAATGAACGTGAGATAATTAATCTCTGTTGTCTTCAAAGTCGATGACAACTTTGCAATGCTACATGTCCCTATATGTCCCTTAATTCCCCCTGACACTGAGATATTCTCCCTTGTACCATGAAAGAAGAAACCAAAGGACATGTGAGATGGATCCCTAGTCCTATATACATCTTTAGTCAAAATGATTTGCCTTCTCAGCTATGTGAAAGGGACCCTGTTTTCAACAGGTTGATGCTTCTTTTTGCCCACGGCACCATGAAGTCACTGGCAATTCCAAAGGAATCAGACGCATCGGGCAGTAGCCGTGGAGAAGGTCTTACCCCCGTCCTTCCAAGGCAGTCCTTATTCCCAGACCTTCTCAAGTCTCAGAACGAAGAAGTTCTGGATCCCGGGCCATGAAGGATGCAGACAGATGCTCCAGCCTTGTGGTTGAATGAGCTGCAGAGAAACGGGGGTCTCCATCGGGAAGTGAGGTGTCCGTGAGTCACCACAAGCCGGGCGTCCCGTCTTCAATAAGTCTAGTGCCTGCCCTGGAGACCACACCTTGAGGAACACCAAACTTCCCAGATCACAAGATGCCTATTCCCCCATCCCCCTAAGGCATCTAAATGTCTCCAGCTCATTCGTTTAATCATCTATTTAGCAACTGTCTATTGAGTGGACTTAATGGCAACCGTGAAAGACAACAGCGTGGTCGACCCCGTGAGTGGATGGGCTCTGTGGACTTCTGAATTCTGAGCTGTCTTTGACCTTGATTTCTTTGACTCTTATCGTATCAGGCATGGTGCCTGTGCGTGGTGCGGGCTGCTGTGGTTCAGGCACCCCCAGCCGCATTTGGCCCTTACTGAGGAAGTGATGCAATAAGAAATGGTCTTTGTAAAATTAAACAGCAGATAATACCTTTGTACTTTGCCCCTGAGGACTGATTGCGCCACTGTTTTCTAAAAAGTGGTTCCATAGCTGCAGATATAAATGAATACAAAGGCTACAGAATGCAGAAGTCCAAAGAACTCGGTCGAGAATTAGGAGAAATGTCTCCAAATCCAATGTTGAGTTATCTGTCTCTTGCAGTTGTTGATCACACTCAAAAGGTGCAGGTATCCCAAGAAAACTGAAATCACGGCAAGGGTATTGGGCAGTGTGTGGAATGAGCAGGGCCAGGAGTTCTCCAGGTAGAGCTAGAAAGATGGGATTGAGGAACAGCCGCTGCTGTTGTGACGAGTGACCTCCGCTGTCCCTCCTGCCCTGTGTCCACTTGCTCAATGGTTAGACTCCTTGGGAAAAAGCAGGGTTGGATGGGCTTGGTCCTGCATCCTCCCCAGGCTGTCCTGGGGCAGGAGAGAGTATATGACTCTTGGCCAGTCTCTTAAAATTACTCTCTTACCAAGACTTCATACAACAGGCAAGAGATCATCCCCTCAAAAGAATTTGGTGCCACAG
The DNA here is from genome assembly GCA_963574885.1 of Lepilemur ruficaudatus. Classification (NCBI taxonomy): domain Eukaryota; kingdom Metazoa; phylum Chordata; class Mammalia; order Primates; family Lepilemuridae; genus Lepilemur; species Lepilemur ruficaudatus. Next base: position 20,313 of record CAUYRT010041401.1, read on the forward strand.
GGGAAGCAAACAGATGATGATGGCCTAAAACTAATGTTTATTAAGGAAGGGACTACACTTGATGCCTTGATTAGTACATAAGGAATTCATGCAGAGGGATGTGGATAAGGAATTAACAACAGCTCTCCAGGGAGTGGGCAAAAGACAGCCCTTATTTGTAGTGGTTGCCAATTTCTCTGGTGTAAATACTCCCACTATGAATACTTTCAAGTTATCAGCTGGCTCACTGAATTCCTGAAAATTTAATACATAGCCTTCAGAATCAAGTAAGAGTCAGCTTCTGCATGCACCTAGATGCGTGACATTATTTCAAGTGCTTCTTTAGAAAAGCATACTAATATAATCCCTAAAACAAGCCACAAGTAACTTGCTGAAATGAACGTCAGAGTTGATAAAAGTCCACTAGTTTCTCTTTTTAGTTATGAATGAAAATTGACTGGAGCCACTGAAAGTTAAGTCACTGTTCCAAAATCACATAGCTAATAGTTGCTGGAGCTTGCATTTGAACACTGATGAACTTCTATGTAACTTTTTGCATCATAAACCACCCTGAAAGTTAGTGGCTTAGAGCAACTGTTTATTTCACTTGCAATTCATTGTCTGTAACGTGACTGTGCTCAGCTGGGCGGTTGTTCTGCTGTTGGTCAGGCTCACGCAAGTGGCTGAGATTGACCACCAGTCAGCTAGGTGGCTGTGCCTCTAGGGATTGACTGACTGTCACGTGGAATGACAGGGACCTCATGTATGTTGCATAATCCCACAGGCTAGCCTGGGCTTGTTTACGTGAAGTCCCAGGGCTCCAAGAAAAAGAGCAGAGCCAAGGCCTTAGATTGGAATTAGTACAACAATGCTTTTGTGACCACCTTATTTGGGCCACAAGAAATGACAAGACCATCCTGTGGTCAAGGAATGGGGAAACTGATCCCACTTCTTCATGGGAGGACTTTCAAGGTCATATTGCTAAGGGACTTGGGTACAAGGAAGGAAAAATGTGCCCATTTTTGTAATCTACCTCAAGGATAATCTGAACACAAAATTATACCCTTTGTTTCTCCTTTATTAACCAATTCATAAAAACATTGCTTAGTACATGGGTTGCTAGCATCTGGTGGTTTGAAGAAGTATTTTGGGTGGGGGACCTGTGAAGTACTTTAAAAGTTAAGAATTTTTATGTATGAATCAGCTTTTCTATTTTCTCTTAAAAACAGAAGATCTGAAAGTTGAGCCCATTTTTATGCTTCAAGAGCTTGGAGCCCACCAGTGGCTGCTCTGGGGGTGGGGAGGGCTCTCTGTAGCCCTCTGTACCTCACACACAACTCTGACTCACTTATTAAATTGTTTTCATGATCCCTGGAGGTCTTTTTGTTTGCAGTGTCTGTGATAGTGTTTCAGTGTGTAAGTGTTTGACTTCATTAAGTTAATTGGGTTAACCTACTCCACTGCTGAGGAAACAAACACACCAGATACCTTCTTATTAGTCCATGCTCTGAGTCTGTTTAGAGTTTATTAGGGTGACTTCTCCATTTGGACCGAAGCCAAGATAAAACCTCACCCTGGCTTGATGTTATCACGATTCCATTATGGGGGGAGTCATCATGGATTTCCAATACGTAATGTGTGAAGATGCATTTCTCATCAGAGCTTTCCTATGCAGGTTCCAGTGTCACCCACTGGAGTACAAAATCACAATGTTGTAGATAATCCCATTGTCTCAAAAATAGCAGTGACTCTCTGACAGGTGTCTTCTTAGGTATGCAGCGGTTCAAGTGAAGGAAGCCCCTGCCTTCTGGGGGAAGTGACTAGAAGTTTCCATGTAGAAACTCTTTGCCAGGGGAGGAAGTGTATTTGACACACAGAGGCAGAAATGAGACAATGTACTGGAAAATGGAATCAACTTTTATACTCAGTAGATGCCAAGATTCTCCGGGGAAATATTCACAATGTCTATAAAAGTTTGAGGACCCCAGCCTGTTTATGGAGGGTTGTGGGGCCTTTAATTTCACATGTAAATTACTAAAAGGAGGTCAGTGGTGTGGAAGGCATGCACTGTGCTTTCTGGAGCAGAGCTGGCCAGTGGGATTTTGCATGATGCTAGAAATGGTCCATATCTGTGCCAGCCGCCGTCAGTCAACCTACTGCTGTTGGTGGTTACTGAGCACCTGAAATGTGGCTAAAATGACAGAGGAACTAAATTTTTAATTTTATTTAATACTAATTAATTTTGATTTAAAAAGCCACCTGTGGTTCCTGGCTACCATGTTGGATAGCACAGAGCATTCGTAAGATAGACCTTGAACTTCTGACTTCTGGGTGTTCGGTGTCAAAAATAAATGGTAGAATGAGACCAACTCCTATTATAGTGTGAGTTACAGCAAAGAATAAGCCTGTGAGATCAGGACCCTGTGTTTCCCACCACTTTATCTCCCCAAGCCCCTCAGCAGCCGTGGGTCACCTATCAATGACTGTTGCATGAAGATTGAAGACCAATGAAACGCACAGATAATTTTTATCCAAAAACATGGTAAGCGTGCCATTGCTGATATACCAGATTTTAGTTACCACTTGGACACACTTCTTTAATTTGCTAATTATGATTTGTTTTAATATGTGTAAGAATAACATAATTAGCTTATCAAATTATTGATGCCATAGATAGGAACTGAGGCTAAATATTTTTTTTAAAAAAAAATGAGTTAGATTGAATTTAGTTTACAGAAAGCTGTTACATAAATAATGAGATAGTTGGTCCTATGAGATGGCAAATATTACAAAGTGGATAAGAAAATGACTGAAATTTAAGAAATATTGATGTAGATGCTGGTACTTTTTGTGCTCTGGTTATTACGAGTATTTTTTCTTTTTTTTTTTTTTCCTCTCTTTTTTTTTAACAGATGCACATGCCTTAAAACATAAAATCTTGCCCTTCAAACCTTTGTGCAGCTGAGTGAACCCCTCTGTCTTTTTTTCTTGTTTCGTTTGGCTTCTCTTGTTTTAGTTTGGAAGGAAGCCGAAAGCATGAATATTCATGACGCTGTTGAACAAGATTTTTATTGAACACAGAAATGGATGCAAAGGTTTTCGTTTGCGGCTCTCTGGTCAGAGAGTGAAAGCCCCATTGAAGGATGGCTAGCAGAGACCTGGGTCATTAGCTGTTTACTTTTGCTAAAAACGTAGATGTTTGATTCCTAAGGTGTTATCTCCCCATGGAGAAAAAATGCAAAAAAAAAAAAAAGTATGACATTTCTATATCACCATTTTCTATTCTTAAGCATCAGAGAGAGGCAGGAATAAGACAATTAATGAAAAAAGGGAGAAATATTGTTTTTCCTGGTTGTGAAGAAAAGACACAGGCGTCTGAGGCTAAAAATGTGCCTTAGGTTTTTCTCAGACTCCCTTTGCTTTATGATTCCTAGAAAATTGATCCTCTTCGTCCTTTTTAATTTGCACGCGTCCCCGCCTGCTTCCCGTGGCGGGAAAGAGGCTGCGTGTTTGGGGAGGTTCATTAATCAACACATTATTCCTCCTGGCACACTCTGCAGGCGGGGATACTCATTTTTCATGGGGCCTATTGTTACTTGGCAGAAAATAAATACGCCGTCGAAAATGTACCACGACACCGACTAGAGTATGAAGGGGAGTAAGCATTGCACTCTGGGGCTGTCCAAAAAATATTGATTTATGAAAAAGAAATCCCTGGGAGGAATTTTATAACCAAGCAAGTTTCCTCTTGGTCCGTGGGGTCAGCTAGAGGCTTCGTGCCGCAAGGCATTAGTGCATCTGCCCATTCCTTCTGTGGATAAATATTTACTGAGCACCTACTAAGCGCAAGCTCCGTGTACCGGGGATCCCAGAGTGAACAGAACAGATCAAAAAAGGAACCTAATGGAGCTTACGGTGCATGACTAGCTGGGCAATTGTCAGGCAATAAAATAAAGTCACTTAAAAATATGGTGATGAGTGCCAAGAACAAAAATTAAACCTTAAGTATTATTTAGCGAGTCTTATGTGCAAGAATGATTTGAAACAGAGAGGGAAGGTAGACAGCAGAAAAGCAGGCGGTTTTCACGCGTGTGCGTAAGACAGTGTTTCCGCAGTGTGGTTGGCACGTGGCCGGGTGCCCACGGATCCGCATCTTTGAACGGTGGTAATGATGTATTTACTGTATGGTCACCTTCCGTTTTTATCGAGTGGCATCAGTTTTCCATTCATAAAGGTAATGGAAAGTATTATTTTCTAGCAAATTTATAAGTTGAAAAGGCAAATTGTAAAGAAAAACATGAAGTACGTTACAGAAAGGATAGGATATAGGAAATCTGTGACGGGTACATGCACATGGCTGTCCCAGGGAGCTGCTGGATGTGACTTCTGTTCAACATATAATAACTGGAGGAGGAAGCAGTCCCTGAGGCTTTGTGGATTCTTTAATGACTGCAGTGTGACGGAGCATCCCTAGCGAGGTGGCTGACCTATCTCCGTGTCCTGTTGCTGCTTAGCATAGCGGCTCAAACGAACCTGTAGGCAGGGCTGCACTGGGACTCTGTCTCTACCCAGGGGGTACAGGCTGGGCTCTCCTGCACAGCTGCAACTTGGGGTGCAGGATCTCAGATGGCCTTGCCCTGTGTCTGGCCTCTCACTGGGGGGCCTGGCCTGCTGGGGCGTCTTCTTCCCTGTGGTCTTTCCCCCTCTACAGCAGTGGTCCCCAACCATTTTGGCACCAGAGACTGTTTTCATGGAAGACAATTTTTCCACAGACCGGGGGTGGGATGGTTTCGGGATGATTTGAATGCATTACATTTATTGTGCATTTTATTTCTATTATTATTACATAGTCATCTATAATGAAATAATTATCCAACTCACCATAGGTTGGGGACGCCTGCTCTAGAGGCTCTGTCCTTTGGTGTGGGCTTCTTGACGTGCCAGCTTGGGGCTCCAACAGAGCAGATGTAGAAGGTGCCAAGCTCCAAGTAAGTCACTGGGCCAGCCAGAGTTAGGAAAGGGACATCAGTCCCCTGGCGGAGGAGTCACAAGACCACCTTGCAGTCAGACGGGAGGGGTAGGATTGATGGTTGCAGCATCTTTGGTAAAAATCTACAAGGATCCAACCCTTGGAAGTAGGAGCAACCCAGAACCAGGCAAGTGAGGAAGCACATGGAAAAAGTGGACGACTTGGCGGGTTGTGTGTGTGTTGTGGGGCAGGAGCCTCAGGGGCTGGGGGCAGTTGCAGGATGAGAAGGAGAAGGAGGAGGAGGAGGATGGCCTCTGTGGCCATCTACAGAAAGCCCAGAAGGACAGGAAGACTGGTGTGGCAAGGGTCGAGGCTTTGGTGCTCCAGTTTGAGTCTGGGGAGAGATTGCTGAGACTCAGTGAGAGAACGTGGGCAGGAGGTGGAGGAAGAGACATGAGACTTATGTGACCAAGGTCGAGCAATGGGGGCCCTTTCTATCTGAAAGGACGATTTCTGCGTCTTTCCCTCTGCGTATTTTTACCATCTAGATCAACAAGGAAGTAGACAAGGCAACCAGATTTCACTTGTGGACTCCTTGGGAAGGCATGTAAGAAACTCTTAGGTCTATCCCACACACAGGATAATAACAGCAGTAACTATCGTTATTATCTGCCAGGCACTGTGTTAATGCTTTGTGCATATTAATTCACGGGAGGTTAATGCATTGAATTTTGCAGAGTTACAGAAAATGCTGCTGGTTTCCTAGCCAGCATCCATTCCCTTCATCTTAGCAGGACCCTGATTATGTTCAAGTCCCTGCTTTGCTCCTTCGTACCTACCTGTGTGCCTCAGCCCCGGCTGCAGAAGTTGGTGTGATTGGTTTTAGGATTCTTATTGCTGTATACAAATTACCCGGAAACTTAGAAGCTTCAAATGACCACTTCGTTTTGCTTATGATTTTGTGGGGTACGGTTTGGCTGGGCAGTTCTCACGGGGGGGTCTCTCATGGGGCTGCAGAGATGTGAGCTGAGGCTGGAGTTGTCTGAGAGCCCTGCTGGGCAGGAGCCCCAAGACGGCTCACTGGCATGGCTGGAAGCTCAGGTGACTGTCATCCATGTGTACTCTAACCCTAAGACAGGACGATGGAACCAACAGTCCGCAGGTGTATTCAACAAGTTCATGTGCAGACAGATATTCAGCGGTATCCCGGCTCTGTCACCTGCTTGGGTTCTGGTGTCTCACCTGTCCTGGGTCCTGAGAACAGATTATCACAGAGAGATTTCCCAGCCTCGCTGAAGAAGGGAGCTGGTCCTGCCCCTTTTAAAATTGTCTGACAGGCTTAGAGCAGGTGGGGTTGACTTACCTATGGGCAGTGGTAGAGTTAGGATACTGCAAACCGATTTCCTTCCTCCTCGAAACTGACCAAACTAAGAGGAAATGGTAGAAACTGGAGGCCACACGACTGAATTTTTTTTAAGTCCCTTGTGGTTTCTTCCTTTCCCTCTGCTTTTCTACTGTGACTATGGCGTGTCAGGAAGAATCTGAAGTTTTGGTACTCCCAGCAAGCTGGAGAGAAGATGAGTCTTAGGTGTGATTATGGCTTGAAGCAAAGGGCTGCTCGGTAAATAAATCACGGCTGTCACATCCAATTAGTGAGTCTGGAGAGAGTAGGTCTGTGCCTGAATTCAGTCTCCCCCAAACCGTGGAGGTGGCTGATTCCGAAACAGCAGAAGTAGACACGTGGGAGGCAGGTGTGTGCTCTGTGGTTCAGCTTCCTCTGCTCGGTCCAGACGGGCAAATGTGAAACTTACCCATGTGGAGGTTGCATTTTGGTCCCAAAAAAATGACCAGGGAACCAGTGAGAAGAAGAGGTAGGAACGGACTTACTCCTCATGGGAGAAATGAACCTTCTCCCTCCGAGACGTTCCGTGAACGTGAACATGTTCCCCTGACAGTGACCCCACCACCTTCTACGCGAAGCAGATTTTCCACCACTGAGGGTTTTCATCAGCAAAGCGGAAATGTTAAGATCTTGTCCTGCAGGTGATGAGTGAACGCGACCTCCACTTTACTGGTGTTTGTCGATGGCGGGTTGTGCACGCCCAGCCCCGGGTGGTAACTCCAGAACAGGTGGGGGCCCGGGTGGGGTGCGCTCCTGCATGTCGACCCACCCGCCTGAGCCCAGACTGTGGCCCCAGCGGCGGCAGGAGGTTGTTCGCTGCTGTATCAATTCAACAAACGTGTCAGATCTTACACTGCGCATTTGTAAAACGAAGATAAACGCGGTATCCATCTTTTACCCTGGGAGCTCACGTTTCTCCTCCCAGAGGGCAAACATGTCGGCTTTGAGCTATATGCAGGGAATGCCTGGACGATGCCTTAAGGGGGACCTGAGGCCGTGCCTGAGTTGGGGGGGAAGGAGGAGGTTCATTGTTGACTCTGCCGTGGACCGGAAGGAGAACGGCGGCTGCAAACCCACACGGGCTCTTTCAGGAGCTCACGCTCCGGTAACAGACTCTTGGCAGCAGACAGGCAGGGCCAGGAGTGTGAGACCCAGCGCAGTCTCCAGATGGGTGCGTTTGATTTGCATGGACTGTGCTTTTTTCCTTTTATTTTCCTTGTGGCTTTATGGAATGCACAGCTATTCTTATACATTCTCTGTATGTTTCATGTTTTCCTTTATTTTTATTGACGTAATGTATATGCATTAGGATGCACAAATCTTAATTCTGTGATCTGATTACTTTGGACAAATGCATGCACCCATATAACCCACCCCCTACGAAGACGGGAGGATTCCATCAACCCGAAACGTCTGTCCTGCTGTCTCCTAGATAAGCCCACCTGCTCCCTGCTGCAGCAACCACTGTTCCGATTTCCACCACTGTAGATCAGTTTTTCCTCCTCTCCAGCCGTATATCGATGGGTTCGTACGCAATATGCTATTTTTTAGCTGAGCACGTGTTAAGATACATGTGTGTGCTTGCACATACCAGCGCATCATTTCTCTTTCCCGCCAAGCCGTGTCCGTTGGGTGAATGCTCTGAGGTTTGCTCACCCGCTCACCTGGTGGCCTCCAGTCTGGGCTCACATGCGCAAACCCGCTGAGAATGTTGATGCTCGAGTTTTTGTGCGGACGCACCTGTCCGTTTGTCTTGGAGCGCAGTTGCTGGTCAGAGGGTAAGCATGTGTTCCACTTTTTCCAAGAAACTGCCGAACAGTTTTCCAAAGTGTTGCACCATTTCGCACGACCGCCGACGGTGTTCGAGAGTTAATGAAGCTAATTTGGGAAGAAAGCCCTTTTTAGGGACTATTTATGTGCCCGCTGCCATCACACTCCGGGCGTGTTCAGGTGGCTTCTCCCTAATGCTCTGTTTGGGAAACTTAGCAAGACGCCACTGGCTCGCAAGCACGATGGGAGAGCATCAGCTGCGGGGATTTTCTCCTCCTCACGGCAGGAGATCCACGTTCTTAATAAAAACGCCAAATGGTCGTGTCTGGTAGAGAGTGCGCGTTCGTTACGGCATTTCGATGACAATGGCTGTGCCAGCGTGGGCTATTGCCTGAATGATCGGAGTAATCCGGTTTATATTTTAACGAGGTGGCTAATCAGAGGCTGATAGTTGCGGGTGGTTGTGAGCCAGCGTGGCTAAGTTTCGTTTTGTCTCTGTTTTCTTTCCATTTGTTGTTCAGTTACGAATCTGCTGCGAGTCGGCTCCGAAGCCTCCGGGCGTCGAGGGCCGCGTTCACATTTGGATGCTCGCGCCGTGCGGATAAAGGAGGTGGAGGCCAGCGGGTGCGTGGGGCTGATGCGGGGCACGTTCCCAGATTGTTTAGCTAAATGCTTTTCGGGTTTCTGAGCAGGACAGAGCTGAGGCTCGAGTTTTCTCGCTCAGCTGCCGGTCCGCCGTGTTGGGAACAGGGCTGCGCTGTCCTCACTGTCCTACTTCTCCACCTGCAAGACACGCGAGGGCGTCTGTCCCTCCGCCCTGTGTCCGTGTGTCTATTCACTCACTCCTTCCTCCGACGACGACGGAGGTGTGCCCGTCCTGCGACAGACTGGAATCGTCCCCACCCACGTGAGGTCTACGGTCCAGTGCAGGAGGCGGGCGTGGGTCAGACAGTCACATGAGCACGTGGATCTGTATAAACACATGGTCTGTGATAAGGGGTGAGAGGGACCGTTGCCGGGGTCACCCGACGGGGAGTCTGGCTACACGAGGAGTCTGAGGAGGGCAGGCAGTGTCTGGTGATGATGTGATGTCTGAGTCTGTGCGGCAGGTGACCAGGTGAGCAGGTGTTGGTGCTCCGTGAACACGTGTTAAGCAAGATGAAGGTGTTAACTGTGCAGAGAACGCACGGTCCAGACAGAAGGACCAGCCCCGTGGTGGCAAGTTGGTGGCACAGCCTGAAGCCCTGGTGAGGGTCACGGAGGGAGAGTGGGGACTTGTACCTTCTCCTAAGAGCACAGGGAGGCTACTGGGGGAGGAGGGACCACGTTTACATTTTTAAAAAGATCACTCTGACCACTGCCGGGGAGAATCATGTTCCCAAAATGTGCCATGTGTACCACTGATGTTAGGTGGCACGTGGACTGTTTTCATTAGTGTAATTATGTATTTAGTTGAATATGCATTATAAAAAAGAAAATGCTATCATATAAAGTCGGCTACGGCACAGGCATTTTGGCTTAAGACAAAACCTTTAAAAATTAGTTTAAAAAATTAAGTAATAGAATACGGGTCATAATTTTAACAAAAATCATGATGATGCTCCAAAAACTCAGTGTGAGAAACATCAGATTTCATTTTTCCTATATTTCCTTCTAGCTTATAACTAGTTCTTAGGTCTCAGAAACAAAAAAAAATGAAATCTGACCCTGTAGCAGACATACCCCCCGGTTGGAGCTACGTCAAACTCATCGAACTCGTAGAGGAAGCAAAGGGAGTTTTTAGGACATTTTCATAACGTGAGGAGATGGGAATATTTCTGACTTCACCTGGTCCCAGCAACTTTACCCTTCAGAGAATAGCTCCAGCATCCCAGATAATGACAATATCATTTAAAGCAGGGTTTCTAATTTTTGGTTACATGCAGAAATTTATTTTACTTTATGACTCAGAACGCGTATACAAACCGGAGTGCTTAAAACAATACCGTATAGCATGCATGCTTCTATGCCTGTATGTCTGCACATATTTGTGTGTGTGTGTGTATGTGCACACATGTGTGTATATTTATATCTGAAATAGTTTCACAGAACAGTCTTTCCTTTTGCCTTGCATGGCACACTGAGGCTTCTCTAGTCTCCGTCAGTCCTCACCAAAGACTGCTTGACACCCACTAACCTGAGCCCAAACCCCACAAGTAACTGCTTCTGCTGGCTCCGGGTGTCCCTTGGCCCGTGGTGGCATCACTCCAATCTCTGTCTTCACCTCACATGCGTGTCTACTTCTCCCAGTCTCTCCTTGGTGTCTCTTACACGGATGCTTGTGGTTAGATTAGGGATTCTCCCAGATACTGCACGATGATCTCATCTCGGGATCCTCAATTTAATTACATCTGCAAAAACCTTTTTTCCAGATAAGGTCACGCTCACAGTTTCCGGAATATGGACATATCTTTTGGGGGTTACCACTCAACCCGCTACAGTCCGCGTTATCTTGAAAACTGCCAGTGGTGTTGACACGTGATTAATTGATATCTCGGGCTCCTGTTACACTGATCCCTTGCAGCGATGAATCATTCGGCCGTAAAACCCTGCAACAGTGCTTCTTAGACATGCCTGGGCCTCTGCCTCTCCCAAAGCGCTTAATCTGTCCAGGGTTCAAACACAGATTTCTGGGTCCCGCCCCAGCGTGTCTGATTCGGCAAGTGCAGGGTGATACCCGGGGATCTGTGTTTTTAGGAAATTCCCAGGTGATGCTAATGTTGCTAGTCCAAGAGCCACTTTGAGAACCTCGGGTCCAGTGGGGTTTCTCTAGGAGGAAATTCACAAGCCTGCCGGGCCCACCCCTTGCTGGTTGCCCATGTTCCTGGATACACTGCGCCCCGACTCCCCAAATCACCGCTCAGTGGTCTCCAGAAAAGTGTCCCACCTCACGCTGCACGGGAGTCGTTTGCCGACTGCCAGATGGAGCCGCTTCCACGGAGACCTGATTTATTTTGCCGCTGAGCAACAGAACAGCAATTCGTACATTCAGACACATTTTCTTAAGTAAGATGACAGCAGCCACCGAGGCAATATTTTGATATTTGTCATCGTAATTAGAGTGCCCGACGAGAACACACATGGAAGTGGAGAAAACTCTGACGCCCTGGGAGGGGGGATGACAAGGCCGCCCGGTTGTCCCACTCCACGCAAGCCCCGGTGTTTGTTATGAATCCCGGAATGAGGACCGTGTCTCTTGTTTGAGCGGCTGTTTGTAGAAATCTTCACAGCGGCAAGCTGCGCAAATTGGCACAAAATTGTGAACGTCCACAGCGGCACGCCCCTTCCTTGAAAACGGCGGCGGTTCTGCGTGTGGGCGGTGGTCGGCCCTCCTCAGCACTGAACGCCCGCTTTGGAACACTTCCCCGCACGGGACAACACGGTACCTGGCAACTCCTCCCCTCCCAGCACGGGGACCCGGCGGCAGGGCCACAGGCGGAAGGAAGTCGGGGGCCAGGATACCAGGGTCTGGTGAAAATTCTGCAGGGCGGCCGTGGGTGGGAGCAGGGCAGGATGGCAGCTGCGTGGGCCTGATCTCCGGAACTGTGCACACAGCTAGCAGGGGCACAAACCAGGCGACAGCTGGAAGACGAGGGGCCGTTCCCAGGATCACAAACCCCCACCCCCACCCGCCACCTGTGTGTCATTTCTTGGGCATCCAGGAAGTCACCTGCAATTTTGTTTTTCTGATAAAAATGACTCAGGCGTAGACACAGAAGGCCACATGTTGTGTTATGTCCATTCCGTGTACAGATAACCCATTTATGTAAAGCAGCTCGAACCATCAAATCCACAGACCCACTGGGTCGATGAGTGGTTTCAGGTGCTGCCGAGGGAAGACCCGGGAGGGACGGCTAAGAGGCTCGGGGTTTCTTTTTGGGGTGATGAAAATGTTCTGGAATTAGATAGTGACGATGTTTGCACAGCTCCGTGGCTATGTGAATACACACTGAGCACACTTTTAAACGGTGGATTATATGGCAGGTAAATTATCTCAGTAAAAAAAATTATTTAAGTTGACAGTTATACTGAAGACCATTGTATGGAGGAGGGCAAAAAGTAGGAGAAAAAAAGCAAATAGAGCAGTCAAATTCCATCTTTCTCATTTTTTTCCCCAAGTATTTATCTTCGTACTGAGTGAGCATTTACTCCATGCAGCGTGAATGTCATGGAGTCACAGGTGTTTCAGGACCACGCCTGGAACTTCACTGAAGCCTCCAGCAGCTGCGTCTGATGGAGACCCCAAGCCGCCCATTTCACAGACGAGGAAGCTGAGGCCCTGCCTGCCCAGAGTGGCTCAGGAGCTCGCAGACCTTTCTGCTCTACAGAGCAGTGACTCTGGCTCTGTGACTTTATCCAGGCGATAAAGCACACCATGTCCTGGGCCACGGGACGTGAGTGAGAAACCGAGCTCCTGCTTTCCGCCGGGCGGGCAGCAAAGAGCAGGCTTCCCTCCGCCGTGGGTCTCTGAGGAGCCCCGTGTTCTCCTCTGAGTTACCTGTGCCTGCCGAGGGCCACCACACGAGGCTCACCCGTTGGTTTTGTTTACTCACTTGGCACTAAGACAGCGGTGTCTGATGTCTGTGCCCACAAGGTGTGGCCTCAGCACCCCTCCGGGTGGGCGTCCTTACAGAGAGGAGCGGGGGACCGTCACGTCTCACAACCTGCACGGTGCAGAATGAAAGCAGGTTGCAGAAAAGGGCCTAATGGCTCTGGGAGACTGTGATGGGAGAGAGGGGCGAGGGAAGAACATTTCTCACGCGGCTCGCGGCTGCCTCCAGCCCGAAAGTGGAACATTTCTGTCTACGTCACAAAATCATATATATATATATATATATATATGTATGTAAAATCCCTCCTGTCTGATCTGATATTGTCAGTGACTTAGAAATGCATTTAGTGTCGGGGGCGGGCAGGGACCCATGGAATTTGCTAAAATCTCTATCACAATTTGACTCTTTAGGTCTTAGCATCATAAAACCCAGAGCTTCTCAGCCTGAGCTGCCAGGACACTCACTCACTCAGGGGGCCTTTGTAGAAAATATCTGAGCCTCAGCCCCCAACCAGGAAATGTTTGACCTATGGCAGTGGGGCCCGGGTAATGACAGCTCTTCAGACAAATGTACTGCACAGCCAGAGTTGAGAAAGGTTTGATATTTATACTTGCCAACCGTATTCCCTAGATAAGGAATTTTATGACATTTTCTGCATTCTGTAGGACTGAGTCTCAATTACCCACATAAATATTGACAATCCAAGCCTACACATAAATTAAACCTCACTTTCACTTGATTTAGAATATGTCACAATTATTATTTTTTTTTTCCTGGCAAAATTAGCTTCCTGCTTAAGTTTAAAGTGAGTTGGTGTATCAGTTAGCTACTGCTGTGTAACAAACCACCCCCAAAACTCAGTGGCCTAAAACAGCATTCATTGAGTATTTCTCTCTATTGTGAAGGCTGGCTAGGAGCAGGGATGGGTGGGGTGACTTGGGCTGGGCTGGGCTGGGAGCCCTGCTGATCTTGCGGCTGATCTCGGCTGGACTCACCTGCACATCAGTTGGGTACAGGCATCTTGCACCATAAACATCTCAACTTCCACCTGGGCCAGCAAGCTGGCTTGGGAATGTCCTTCTTTTAGCCATAGCAGAGAATAAAAGAACAAGCAGATGCCTCCCTGGCATCTTCAGGCCAAAGCAAGGAAGTGTCAAAGATCATTTGCATCTTGTTTTACTTAGTTAAAATTAAGTCTATGGCTGAGCCGGGAGATGAGGAATGGGATGCCCCCCTCCCCAGAAGGGCACTGCAAACCACATTTCGGGACTACAGGAAGCGAGGAAAAATAGAGGCAATTAATATGGCCTCTTAGAGTGGGTGGGCACCATCCTACTGAGACGTCCTTCTGGAACGAAAGCTGGTGTTGGTCCCTCCGTGACGGAAGCTGGGGTGTGACCGTGTGTTCCTAACCACAGGCGTGCTTCCGGCAGAGAACACGATGGCATCGCAAGACAGAGACATTTTCTCACAAAAACTTCCACGGCTTCTCCTCGGTCCTATGAGCAAAAATTTATGAGTTGCTATTTTCAAAGTTGCTACAGTTTGCAAACTCTACCCAAACCCAGACAGGTGAAGCCTCCGTCTCTAAGGGAGAAAAGTAGGTCAATGCATCATTTCCTTTAAAGCGCACCACATGCAGATAGATGCTTAATGAATGCTCATTCGCGGTGATTATGACTGCATTTCCATCTTCAATTTAGCCATCAGCTGTTTATTGAAATACACTGATTGTTGTTTTTTATTTTTTCCATTTTTTTTTCAATCTCTAAGCACTTATGGTTCTTCGATGAAATAAATCATCGTGGAGAGCTGGCAACGCCTCCCTTCCGCCTCTTTTAACTTCAGGAAACCGACGGGGCTGAGAGGAGTGAAAGATGGAGTGACCTCCTTCCGGGGAGGGATTCCGTCCCTGCTGTTGGCCCACAGAGCACTGGGAAGTTTTCTTGGCCGGACTCTTATCCCAAACTTTCCTTTTCTCCCAGGGGTGGAGTGGCGAGTATCTCATGCCCACCCATCCTCTGCTTCTGGCTGAACTAGCAAAGTAGTTACTCACTTTGTTCTTTTAAAATGATACCTGTTCTGATAGCTCTTGTAGCATCTTACGGGCCACTGGACAGTGGAAAACCCTCCCCCAGCCCTGGAGGACTTCTAATGGCACATTAGTCCCTCAGTTCCAGAGATGAGGCAAGGGCAGATTAGCCTCCTGAGCTATTTGCACACCTGTTGGGCTCAGTGGGGACGGGGACACACTTGTCAGTTTGATCTCGTCTGCCCAAACTCCCTACCTGTGCTAAGTGCTCTCACCAGGGGAGCCGCCTGTTGGGGGTCTATGGAACCACTGTCTCCACCTTTGTGTGGGTTTGTGAATTTTCATGATAAAAAGTTGAGGAGCAAGGGACCTTATAAGACTGGCCTGTGACAATGTTGCACCCGTAAAACGGAGTCACCTGGGATTTAAATCCAGGCGACGTGGCATACCGGCTGAGAGTAAGGATTGGCAAACTGCGGCTGCCGGCTAAATCTGGCAGGCCACCTGTTTTCGTACAGCCTGCGAGACAAGAATGGTTATATATATGTATATATATATTTTTAAATCATAGGGAAAAGAAATAGAAAGAAGAAAGTTTGTTGTATCCCAGAAGTCACATTTCTGTGTCCATAAATAAAGTTTTGCTGGAGCACAGCCACGTTCTCCTGTTCGTGTTTTGGCTGCAGCTGCCTTCACGTGCCAGGCGGGGCTGAGGAGTCGCAAGAGACCGGGGGGCCCAGAAACCAGAACCACCCGCGACGTTCCGGCCCTGGGCAGGAATCGCTCGCTGGGCCCTGGCTGAGAGCGTCGACTCAGGAACCAGACGTCTGGGACCTGGCCCAGCTCTGCTTCTTATGTGCAGTGTGACCTTGAGTGAGCTTCTTAACTACACTGAGCCTCAGTTTCCCCACCTATGTAATGGGAATGACGGCAGTGCCCACGTGAATACCGCGGGAAGCCTTTGGAGCCGCGCTCTTGACACGTCAAAATGATCGTCTCAGCGATGGGGAAAATTCTGCCAGTAAACACCCCTTATGGGGGAAAAAAAGTCAAGGTCACCTTTTTGACCGTTCTCCTTGAATACATGCACAGTAGGACCCGGTTTGATATAGTTGTCTGGTCTGATTATTCTATGCAGACCTTCCTTGCTGAATCTAAAACCTCTGTATGTCTCAAGCTAAAATAGACAGGAATAAGCCCCACATCATGTGCCAGAAGTCTGAGATAGTGGACAGGTTTATAGCAGATACCGCTGCCAGTTCCTGCAGGGCTGCGTGTGAGGCAGGGCCAGCACCCCGGCCCGAAGCAGAACGGCCCCGTCTGTGAGCTGGTGGGGCCGCGTGGCCGGGCTCACCGTCTCCTGAGGCTGCAGACACGGGTAATATAGAAAACCGGGACTTTCTCACGACTGACGTGAGAGAACAGGGCTCCCGCTGGACGGCCTCATCGGAGCTGAATTGTGGGAACTCCCAGGCAGCCCCCCGTCAGCATGTAGGGTGTAGATTTAGCATCGCAATCGAGAGCGTGGCCATGGACCCGAACGGCCCCCGGAACGCCGCTCTTCTCGGCACCAGGCTGGCGTGAGGAGGGCACAGAGCACCTGCGAGAGAAACCAAGAGGAGCCTCTGGGTGCTCGATCCGAATAGCTCGGGCTCACGCTTCACCTTTCAGCCCGCCGTTCTCACAAAGGACTCGCTGTCGGCACAGGTGTGTGAATAGATCCCCTGTCGGCTCAGAGAGGGCGACAGAGCCAGGGTTGGTTATCAGTGTCGCCAGCTCCTAGCACGGCACCTGGCACACAGTAGGTGTTTAATAAGTGTAAGCTTGAGCGGATGCGTGTGTGTGCCTGGCTCACGGAACACAGGCTTCTACATGGTCCGTTCTGCTTTTATCATGACTAGGTATCCAGACGCTTGCGTGTTCCGTGGCTGGAGTCACAGTAGCAACGTCACTTATGCCCATCAAGGGCACACAGGTGCCAGCCGTGACTCAAACACTTGGCACGGGTTAGGTCATTTAATCTTTCCAGCAACCTTGATCATCTTTGTTAGGCGAGGAAACAAGGCACAGGGGGTTTCCGAAGCTTGTCCAGGGTTGCAGGCACAGCGGGGACGGGGCGGGGTGGGCGTCAGCCAGGCTGCCCGGCTCTCAAGCTGAGGCCCTTAGCCTCTCTGCCTTGCCCATGCTATCCAGAGAGCAGGGACCCTTCCGGAGAGTTCCCAGGTCCCAGCAGCATCCCTAGAACCCGCCCTATGACTCTAAGCACTCTGGTTATCCCCCTGCCCTACAGAAGAGGGAACTGAGGCGTGGCAAGAGACCCCGAGGGAATGACATTTTCAGGTGCTTTGACCATGAACTTCTCAGAGTGAGAGGTTTTATCAGATCACAGCACTGGCCAGGGTTTGAATTTGGAAGGGCGCAGAGTGAGATTGGAGGAAGCTTTCCAGGGGGTTTTCCGGGGGTTTCCCAGGAGCACGCTGACCCCCCAGGTCGTTGTGGTCTGCGGGACCCTCCGTTATTTCTGTGTTCTGGACACATCTCCCTGCCAGATGCCTCCCTCCTCGGAACCTCTTGCTTTTCATTATAACAGCTTCTCTTGTGGGAGGTAGGGAGGCTGTTCTCGAATATTAAAAGGGCTCTTACGCAGGCAGGAATCCCGCCACGGGGAGAAGTTCCGGGGAAGCAGAGTTCAGTGGAATTAAAGAAAGACTCACTTAGCAGGTGGAGGTGAGCTCCCCAAGAGTCTGCGCAGAGCCTGTTCTTGTCCATCTGAGAAGACGCTGGGATAGGGGGCCTTGGACAGGACAGTGGGGTGGAACTAAGGCTCCCTCTACCTCTAAGTGGTCCCAAACAGAGAGGAGGTTTTGCTCTGGGGAATTCAGCAATCCCTGAAGACATCGTTGGTTGTCATTCCTGGGGTGGGAGGATGTTACCGGCCTCTAGTGAGTAGAGCCCAGGAATGCTGTTATATGCCCCCAAAAGCCCAGGGCAGCCCCACAGCAAAGATTCAGCCATCCTGGCATGTCAGTCATGCCCAGGTTGAGAAATCCTGCCTGGGATGTCATGAAGCTTCTCGTCCTGGGCATTGATACGATGATACATTAAGAGTTTCTAGTTTCAACTCGGGAGGCTGAGGCAGGAGGATCACTTGAGCCCAGGAGTTTGAGGCTGCTGTGAGCTAGGCTGACGCCACGGCACTCTAGCCCGGGCAACAGAGTGAGATGCTGTCTCAAAAAAAAAAAAGAGTTTCTAGTTTCAGGACTGTTGGGTCTCTGCCCTGCCGTCCAGCAGTCACGTCGAACCCCAGCAGTGGTCGGATGGGGGCCGCCGCGAGGGTTTCTGGGGGACAGTGGAACGTGGTCTCCTTCCAGCCCTCCTCGTTTTGATCTCCATCACTGCTCCTTCATAGCAGCTGTACGTCATACCTCAGCACACAGCGCTTCAAGGTCAGACGCTGAGACTCCGAGTTAAAAAAACAGCCTCTGCCTCAATGCTCAGAGACTCCTGTTCATATTTAGGAGACCGGGATCGGCACATCGTGCGGTAATTTTATTTTGGAAATGGAACAGCACGGTAATTCACAGGGACAGAATCAAAGAGCTGCTCTCTGCCCAGCCCAGAAGCTACGCCTTCTGGACCTCGCCTCCTGCCAGGTAGGCTGGGTGGGGAGGCATTCGCAGGCACGGCTCGTGGCGTCATCGTCACAGTCTATAGCAAGGCATTACTATTTTGAAAGTCCTTGTCACCTTAATCCAGAGCCCTGGTGACCTTGTCTGACTTTGAGAAGTGACAGCGTTACTCAGACACTCCTTTCTCCGACTTCCCAAGACCGACACGGCGGTGAGTCAGGCGAGAGCTGGGGAATCTAGAGCTTCTCAGGTGTGAGAAAAGTCGTCAGGGGAACACACAAAACCGGACACGGAGAAGGGAAATAAATTGGGTGGGAAGGGGCCCAACGTGCAGCTACAAGTTCAGAGACAGAGGATCTCCCTCCTGCCGACCCTTTCCTCTCCCTGAGCCCCAGGATGTCTCCAAAGCCCTGCTCTGTGGGTACCAGGTGGTAGCGGTACGACTTTGAAGAGACTTACTACTTCTGGGAAAAAAAAAATCCTGTTTCCGTGCTGGACAACATGCCCTCTGTCTTTATTTCTCTCTTGTCTTTGTATATTCTCACTGTCTTTGAAGACACAATGACAACTGAATTATGCCATCAGGGGAGAGATTTTGGCAGGGACGGCCTCTCTATTCCTAGGCAGTCCAGGGGACGTCCTGGCAACCGCTGATGTCACTGTCACCTGCACCTAGTCTCGGTAGGGACCTTTCAGCACCTGCATAAACCCAGCTAAGAGCAATCACGAATGAAGGATGTTCTGGAAACCGAGGCACAGGCCAAAGCTGCTTGATGGTGCTCAGAGCTCGGATGTTCCGTCTCATTTGTTAGTTCCCCACAAGGGTGGGGTGCCCAGCCTGGGCTGGCGTCGGGTCCGAGATGTTCACGGGGGCCCGTTTCCTCCTCTTCCTCACCCCTCCTCCTGGGT
Source organism: Lepilemur ruficaudatus (assembly GCA_963574885.1). Taxonomy (NCBI): domain Eukaryota; kingdom Metazoa; phylum Chordata; class Mammalia; order Primates; family Lepilemuridae; genus Lepilemur; species Lepilemur ruficaudatus. The sequence continues at coordinate 39,595 of CAUYRT010041401.1, forward strand.
CTAATCTGCCCCCTCAAGCCACCCCGTGGATGGCGTTTGCTCATGCTCTTCTCTGACTGATGTCACTATGTCATTCCACTCTCGAGTAGAGAGCTTGACCAAAATCTAACCATCCTTGACAATTTGATACCAGCTCCCCAAGGACAAGCTACTTTTACCCCTCTCTGGACTTTTGCATAGTGTCTCTCTCTCTCTCTCTCTCTGTCTCAATTATACTCATGCCCCATAAATTTATGCAAATTTTAAAATTCTAAAAATTAAAATAAAATGTATTTTAACTTCAGAGGTTGCAGTGAGCTGTGATCACGCCACTACTCCCCAGCTTGGGCAAGAGAATGAGACCCTGTCTCTAAATATATATATATATATTTAAAAAAAAAAAAAATAAGAAGAATGAGCCTTTGAAGCTGAAGGCAGCAGCAGCATCTGGGTGTCTAGATGAACTTTTTGTAAGGCCCCAGGCTGGTTATGTCTGGGCGGAAGAGAACCCACGCTAAACCTTAGACCGTGATTTTCTATCATTGCATCTCAGGGCTTTGTGTCTGTGGCACCTTTGAAAAATCAACATTCTGGGTGTCAACCTTGGACAGCTTGAGTCAGTAAGTCTGGGGAGAGGAGTGAGTCTCGATCCTGTTAAAATTCTGCCCAAAATTCTGCTATTTTCTGTATGTGTGCAGTGTTATTATGGCCGTGTTTAGGAAAAGAGTGTTCCTATTTCACGGCTACGTGCCGAAGGCACACAGGCCGGGTAGACAAAGGGAAATCTCCACTAGTGACGGCACTGTGCAGCTGGGTGGCAGTGACTGGATGACATTGGTCTTGAAGACCCTGGGCCCAGCACTGTGCTTGGGAGACACAGGTGACCAAGCCCACCCCTGCTCCTTACACAGGTAACCAAGCCCGCCCCTGCTCCTTACACAGGTGACCAAGCCCACCCCTGCTCCTTACACAGGTGACCAAGCCAGCCTCTGCTCCTTATACAGGTGACCAAGCCAGCCTCTGCTCCTTACACAGGTGACCAAACCTGCCACTGCTCCTTACACAGGTGACCAAACCCACCACTGCTCCTTACACAGGTGACCAAGCCAGCCCCTGCTCCTTACACAGGTGACCAAACCCACCACTGCTCCTTACACAGGTGACCAAGCCCGCCCCTGCTCCTGGGAGCTTGTAGCCCAGGGAGGAGAGGGATGTTCCTGCATCGGGTGAGCAGGTAAACACAGTTGGCAGAGATGAGTGTGTGTGACTCTCCCTGGAGAAATCTGGAAAGGCCTTTGAGGACCAGGGGCGATTCTTGGGCTTCTAGAGGGGCGACCTGGATAACAATAGCTCCTTTAGGACCTGTAGGTCCCATTCCTGGAACTTGGTTGGGATCTGATTGATTGATGGCTGTTCTGGAAGGACACATTGGCAGAAATCATTGCCTTCTGTCACCCCAGAGCACAGGTCCCACGGAGGTAAGTGCTATGGTGTGGCCAACCTGCGGGCCTGTCGTCCGCACGGCAGGGGCTCCAGGCCCAGGGTCCGTGGCAGCTGCACCAACCTCAGGGTGGGGAGAAAGATACACGCGAGTGTGGACACCCGTGTCTGCCAGCCTCTTAGTTTTGACTTGGCGTATCCAAGGCAACAGGGAGCTAGGATGCTGGCTATCCCAGAGCCCCCCGAAATTGTGGTAGAGGCCTTGGCATCTCCTTGCCTGGGCCGGGATGCTGACTTCCTTTGAATGGAAAACATGCATAGATGGAACTTTCCATCTGCTCTGTTCTCTCCAGTGTTTCTCGCTCGGTCCCATTTAACCAGTCACGGCGCATTTTAGGAGGCCTTGTCACTCAGAGGCCGGGAAAGCAGCGCTGCCGTTACCTTGCTCATTGTTGAAACGTGGAGGGTAAGATGTGCCTCATTATTCGGGTTCTCAGAAGCGACGGCATCCAGCCAAAATGGTCCCATTACCTCTCGAGGCCTCACTCTGGATGCTCCCCACCTTTAAATAATAATTTCTTTTAAAGGAAGGAGAGAGAAGTTGAAGGCCATCATTGACCTCAATACGGCAGAGCCTCCTGCGCTTGGAGATGCGTTTTCAGGGCTCGTCTGACGGGAGCTCGATGCACGGTGTTCAGAGTCAAGGAAATTCTCCCACTTTCGATTCAAAACAATGAGGAATTCACAATGCAGGCGGGGAGCAGAGGTTTCTGCTAGGCTCGCAGCCCTTCTAATTGTGAGCTTCTGTGTGTCCGATCTTTCCATATTGGCATGATCTTCTTAGATGGGTGCCCTGGAACAGCAAAAATACTCTGATAGCGATGGCTGACACATATCAGGCCATTAGCATGTGCTGTCTGCACCCTTTAATCCCCTGGTCGGTGATACAGGGTAGGCTCTGGCATTGTCTTCTTTGCACAGGTGTAAGTGCAGACAGGTGAAGTCTCTTGCTCAAGATCACACGGCCAGTAAGTGTCAGAGCTGGCCTCAAACTGAGGTCTGACTCTGGTCTGCCTATACAGTGCCATCCAGCAAATCACCCCCAAAGCCTGGTGGCTCACAACAACCACCCTTTTTATCTCTCAGGGTCTATGTGGGTCAGGAGTGTGGGAAGGGCTTGGCTGCGTGGTTCTAGCCCCTGGCCCATCATGCAGCTGCAGACAGACAGACAGACGGTGGCTAGAATGAGAGCTAGAGAAACAGAGAACTTACTGGGCTTCTCTCTTTCCTCTCTCTGCCTCTACCTCCTGTCCTGCAATGTCATTGTCATCGCAGGGCCTTTCCAGGTGGTCTTCCCGTGAGAGACAGCCGGGTTCCATCAGAGCATGGTGGGCTCAGAGCAGTCAGGCTATTTCAGGAGCTGCTCAGGGGATCAAAGACCGAGTGAATCTGGGATTCAAATTAGAACCTGAGTGACCTTTTATGACCTGGACGACGCGCCTCTAGACATCACGCCAACCTGCCGGGTCTACAGGAAAGGAGCGGGAGATGGTCGGGGCCAGCCAGCCTCAGCTTTGGCCACAAGACTGAGGTCTCTCTGGGGTCAACTTTGCAGTCGGCATCTCCAAGGGCAAGAACTGCAAACTGAAAAGACGTGAGCTTCCTTCCAAGCAGAGGCGGGTGCTCAGCTCAGCACGTGGGGGATGGTTGGGTTTTCCTTGCAGAGCTCTGGACAGAGGACATGCAGGGTAGATTCGCCACACCTGCAGAGACTCCCCACGGCCTCCCAGGTTTCCTCCTCTGCCAGGCTTGGCGATAGGACGGGGCTCTGTGGGGAGCTGTCCGGGGAGAAGGCAGAAACGTACGTGAGTCATCCTCCTTATGCTGGGGTAGCATTACCTGAGGCCAGCGTCTCTAGGTTTTGTGGACATCTGTTGCCTTAACCACCTGCCTCTGCTTCTGCTTCCACCGCCCAGCCTCCCACGCTCCGTCCCTGCAGCCCCCGTGTCCCGTCCTCACCGCCAGATGCCAAAGCTGGGCACGGGAAGCTGACGTACATACTTGGCCCATCACAATGTTTCATTCCCATGAGCCACGGTGTTTTCCTCCAGAACGGGCTTCTGCCCTAAACCAGAGCAGCCAGCTCACAGGGAGTCCTGTGCCGTGTGACTGAGACCCAAGTGGCCCCCTAGGACTCAGTTCTGGGGCGTTTGCTGTAGCTGGAGGGAGCAGGCACCCCCTTTCTGCGTCTGGCGCTGTGAACTGATGGCGGCCACTTTTGCCACCACCCAGGGGAGAGCGAGCCCTGAAGAGGAAGCCCGCGCCGGGGAAAGGAGAGGCAGGGAAGGAGAAAGTGATGGTTCTGATGGCCTTTGGGGCCCCTGGATTAATTTTAAATGTTTGCTTTTCCATTTTCCACCATAATTTTCGTAAGTCGGTCTGCGTTGGGTTTCTGATGCTTACGACAAAAAAATTCCCGACCGACACAGGGTGCCCACGTGCTGGGTGACCCCTGTTCCTGTTTTACTTTTTATTCCTCAAGTACAGACGTCACCTGGAGACCTAATTGTGCTTGAGAAGTGCCGGACCGCAGAGGGAAGGGATGTGATGGTGAGATTTTAGGATTGAGACGGAGAAAAAACTGAGAGCCTTGCAGTTGTGTGTGGACGTTTGCACGGGCTGGGTCTTTGTATGCACCAAACCCTCGCCGTGGCTCAGTCTTTCGGATGAGAATCCCAAGGACAAGGCTCCTCCTGAGACATCATCTGTGTGCTTCATTACCTTGGATTGTCCTGTTGGAAAAAGTTCCAGAAACGTCCGTGAGGAATCTTTGGAAAATCCCTGGCTATGACAACAGGACTGGCAGCTGCTTCGGGGTTTTGTTTTTGGAGGGGCCGTTCTCAGCGCTGCAGCCACAATCCCAAGTCATCAAATGGTTGAAACGCTTTGCCTGTTTCGAAAAGGGCGAAACTGCTCTCCCACCGACACGGTTTTGATGAAGTGAGCAAACTCTCCCAGAGCGTGCTTTGAAGGAGAAAAGCACTCACTCTCGAGGCGCTGTGGATTTCTCTGTGGGTAATCGTGTCATTTCGGCGATAGGAAATTGATTGGGATGTGGGAACCGGAGGATCGTTTTGTGATGTGGGATTGACAACCCGTCCGTGGAGATGGTGGGAAACCCCCCCAGACGTGGCTCTAGCCGGCATGGAACACCCAGGTACGGGCGTATTGTCCGATCTATGGATACTTGCTGGATGCTAACCGTGGGGTGGCTCTATTAACTCTGACAGCCGGGCCACTTGGACAAGGCTGCTTTGTCTGCGGGTGACCCATCTGAGGGGCGAGCACCTGCCCCATGACCCTCGAGATGGGGAGTTAATAACCGTTTCTCCTGGCAACAGTAGACACAGGGGAGAAGAGTAGAGGTATCAGGTCCTGCCGCCTGGGGACCCTGGAGCGTGGCTGCTGCCTCCAGCCATGGCACAGCCTCTTCCTGTGGCCACCAAGAATGTTCTGCATCCATCACCAGCCTCTGTGCCGAGTGGGGTCCCCTGGCTCTGGATTCCTCCATGGCCAGCTCTTTCCTTCCGGCGGAGAATCTTAGCCACGGGGCTCTAGCATCTCGGACAGTATTTTACTCAGTTACCAGACAGTGAGTTCTGGTTGCAGGGAAGATCCTGCCTTTTTCAAGCACAACCGTGAGGGCTCCAATTATAGTGGAAATTTTGCTCTGGAGAAGCATGGAAAAGCTGATTAGCAGAGGTGACAGGTATGAAAATGATATGTGGGCATGGAGATCGCCTCTCACCAAATTGTCCAGGAGCTCTGAAGACGTTTCCCTCCATTGAACAGATACCATCAGACAGAGCGTCCCACCTGCCTTCAGCCACGTCCCCACAGTCACAATCGGCGGTCTCGAAACTGCTAAGCCTCCCTCCTTGCAGACAGGCGGCCCCCAGACCAAGCCCACCCTGCCATGAGAGAGGCCACCCTGCCATGAGAGAGGCACTGGTGGCACTGCCTCTGGGCGATCTAAGTCTGCCTTGCTGTTCCTCGTGTCGCCAGGCTCGGATGCTCGCCAGGCGGATGGCCACCCTGCGTGGTGGTCGGAAATGCCACCAGCCCAGCACACAAAGGCGCCAGACCCCTTTCTCGTGAAGTTAACAGTGCTGGATGCATCCGTGCAAGGGGAGGCAGACCAGTCCACGGTCAGGGGACCCCAGAAACCCAGCACCTGGAATGTTTAGGAAAGAATTTTGTAACTGGATCGTTCAAAAGCAATCAAAGCAGCGATGATGGGGAGAACGTATTCATATTTACATGATGTCTGGCAAGCGCTCGTATAGCCCGTACTGCGTCCTAAGCACCTAACTAATACCTTCTCATTTAATCCTCCGAACACCGCTGCGATGCGGGCTCTGCTAGTCTCTCTGTGTCAAGATAAGGCCACTGCATCCCAGGGACTGAGTGGCTTTCCCAAGGCCAGACGCCAGCCTTTCAGACACTTACTCCGTTACCTCATTTTATTTTGATGTTTATATGCCTGGAAGGCGGTGGGGGGAGGGGACGGGCACCACAATTAGCTTGGCGCTGAGCGCTCGCAAAGGTCTGATTGGACCCCTCGTGGGAAGATTTCACCCCAAAAAACAAATTAATATGTTGCATATCAATTATGAGGGAGACCGCCGTGAGCAGCAGACGTGACAATACGGAATCCAAGAATCAGCGTCTGCTCTGCGCCTCTGCTGCAAAGAGCAGGCCCTCGTGACCGCGCGGGCGCTTGTGCCCGGACGGCAGGTGGCGCTCACGCACGCCACACGGGTCACCGGGCTGCATGAGGCCCCGGAGATGGAAATAATGTGCACGGCAGACAAAATTCCTGGCTCCTCATTGTACGGAGGGAGCTCAGACCACAGACAACTTAAAAGAATAAAACCCGTAAGTCGAGTGGGCAGGCTCGTGACGGTTGATTCTGCGTCCCCACGGAATAAAACCCGAGATAATAATAACTTGCGTGAGGGCAGAGCAGCTTTGCGGTGTCTACTAAGACAGAATCTGGACATGGATAAATCAGAGTTGTATAAGTCTTGCCATGTAGATAACACGATCTCTAGCATGTCAGACGAGTTCTTGGTTAAAATCTCGTGAACTTCCACGGTAGCCTTCGTTGGTCAGCTAGCAACCAGCCATCCACCAGCCATTTTCTCCCTTGCAGGCTAGAGGTAGTCGTGTAACCCATTTCTGGCCTTTTAAACACACTGGAGATTTCTGGAAAATGCATAAGGAGAGAGATCTAAACAGACAGCTGTCCTGCATTGCCAGGCCTGCACCCTTGCTTCCTGCATTTATACTTGATAGTGTGAGGATATGATCCCAGGAGCTGTGGCAGCCTTTTTGTCCTTATGAGTCTTCAAACCAAAGTGCAAAAGCCATTGAGGATGGACAAATACAAGGATTGAATGTGCCTCTGTTCTTGACACACTAAGCTGTAGAACTAACAGTGGGAATACCTACCCCTGGGGACTTCTGTTTAACAAAACGTAAATGTTCTCACCACGTCTGATTCTGTTTTATTTGCAGTTGAAAGTATCCTTGATACATTCTTTAAAAGAAATACATCCCAATAAAACACTAAGATGTCTACAAAAAGACTTGATAAAAAGGTATATTATGCCTTTATGCATAATAGCCAAACACTAGAAATAGCTAAAGTGTCCGTCAATAGCAGAATGAATGAACAATCTGGGAAATATTCGTCCAACAGAGTGCAATTCAGCAATAAAAGAGAGCAGGCAATAGATCTGATGCGTGCAAGCACACGGATGAATCTCATGCACAGCGCCGAGTGAAAAATGTCATACACAAAGACCGCGTAGTATGTGATTCCATGTACAAAACGTTCTCTAACAGGCAGCTTAAGTGTGGTGGAAAAAATCAGGACAGGGATGCCCCTAGGGGACTGGGATGGTGAGTGGCCGGGAAGTGGACACAAGGAAGCTTTCCAGGCTGGTGGTTATGTTCCGTACCTGGATAGGGGCTTAATTGGCATAGGTGGAGGCAAGATGCTATGATTTGTGCATTTCACTGTAGGCAAATTTTACCTCAAAAGGAAAAAAAACCTTAAAAACAATTGAAGTCAGGGTAATAACATGCATGCTAAAGTGTTTAGGGGTGAATGGTAATTTAACACTTTGAAATGCATCCAAAAATAAGACTGATGGATGGATGGAGGGAGGGGTGGAGAGGTGGATAGGTGCATGAAACAGCAAGTGTAATGAAATGCTAACTATACACCCTAGGCAGTGGGTCTGTCAGTATTCACTGTACAATTCTCTTAATGTCTCTGTATGTTGGAACTTTTCATATTAAAACTTTGGGGCGAGGTCATTAACGTAGCCACTGCAGAAGTTGCCGTGGATAAAATTCTGCATGCTTTACTGTGTCCTTTCTATGGTGAAGGCAGTTTTATGGAAATGAGATTTGGACCCAGGAGTGTAGATGAGCCGGGGGTGGAGCTGTGCTTCTTGAGACTGGACTATCTATGCAAAGCTGCCTGTAACGCTGGGTAGGAACGCCTCCGACAGGTACAGGAGGGGACACGTTGGCTACCAAATAAGCTTAGCCTCAAAGACCAGATGAGACCTGTAAACCTGGAACCTCGGGATTATGTTGCATTGAAAGTTTCGGCGAGGAGCATTGAAATTCAGGTAGCACAAGCCCTCCCCCTCGGGGGAAAGCCTGGCTAAGCTCCGGCCTTTTCTCTTTTATTGGAATCGACATCTTATGTGGCACAAACAAATGCACGCTGAAGGCTCTGAGGCTGGCCCTGCGCTTTCTGGGCCCGTGGTGGATAAAGCTTGCGTCTTCCGGGCCACTGATTTATTTGTGCAGAAAATGAAATAATGTGCTGACGATTAATGAGATGGAAATGAAAGCACCTGCACATACATTCCAGGAGCCTTTTACTTTTGTCTGAGTCGTTTTGCAATTAGCCCGTGAGGTTTGCTCGTGATAGCTCAGAAAGAGAGCAAGTTCGGACGGTGTTCACGTTGTCAGGTTCAGATGGTGTCCGTGCCATGCAGGTGTCCCTGCAGGTACCGGGGAGACTGTCTTTGGGACACGATGATTTTGCACACGGCCAGACAACAGCGGAGAGACGCCCAACCAACTCCACGCTATCTCAAGAACGCCGGGGTGTGTGTTCCCTGCAGCTATTTCAGACTTACCCTTTTAACGTCTTGTCCTAACGATTAGCAGTGCACACAGCGAGCCGGAGACTGCTACGGCACGCTCAGGTTTTACCCTCACAGGTCTGTGGGTGTTCAAGGAGCCAGGCAGTTCTGTTTTAATAAGTGCAAGCGGTGTCTAGATCTGCTTGTGGCAAAACCAGACAGAAACGTAGCTTCCTCCAGGAAGGCTTTCTGGATTGCTAGCTCCCCACTGGGGAGAGCTGACCTTTCCCTTCTTCGAAACCTTTTCTGGACTGTATGTTTTCTGTCAGAGCCTCTTGTTGACATTGCTTGGTCGTATTGTTTTATTTTCACTTTCTGTCGGATCTCAGCAGAGGGTTGAGGTAATGTACATTCCATCCCCAGCCAGCCTTCGTCACTGGTCGGTAAATGTGTCGTGTTTTGCCACACGGACATGTGTTAGCCTCTTTCTAATTTCTTTGGCAAACAGAGCAGTCAGAACAGTTCCTGGAGTTTTAGAGGTTCACTTCTGTTTGAGAAACCTTGACTTGTTTCCTATCATGCCAAAATGACTGCTGAGATGTGCTCATAGGCAAGTCGGGCCAAACACCTGTTCAGAAATATTCTGTGATCATTTTTGGCACTGATGCTGGAGGTGTCATTAGTATTAAGTAGGATACTCTCGGTTGCAAGCAACAGAATCCCACGTCACTCTGTTCAAGATAAGACAAAAGGAAATCGAATGATCCAGCAGTTGTACTTCTGAGTGTATATGTGGAAGGACTGAAGCCACAGCGGTAGCTGGATTGAGACTCAAGGAGACAGGTAAAGAGCCACGTTCATAGCAGCATTGCTTACAACAGCCAGACGGTGACAGCAACCCAAGTGCCCCCCAGATGAAGGGACAAACAAAATGTAGCACATACATATATACGTGTGTGTGTGCAATGGAATATTACTCAGCCATAAAAAGGAAGGAAATTCCGATACATGGTGCAACACGGATGAGCAGGTGCACACGATGCTAAGTGAAATAAGACAGTCACAAGGACAAATGCTGTATGATTCCATCACTTATAGGAGGGACACAGAGTAGTCAGGTTTTGTCTACCAGTAGTCAGGTAGACAAAAAGCAGAGGGGTGGTTGCCAGGGGCTGGGGACTGGGGGAGAGGGGGAGTCAGTGTTTCACGAGGACAGTTTCAGTTTTGCAAAATGAAAAATTTTGGATTCAGGTGGTGACGATGGCTGCTCAGCACTTAATGCCCCTGAACTGTGCGTTAAACATGGATGCGATGCTACATTTTGTGTTATGTGCATTCTACCACATTTTTTTAAATGAAGAAATTGATTTGCTTTCTGAGCTAAAAAGTCTGGAGGTAGGACTGGATTCAGGCAGAGCTGGATCCAGGAGTTTGAATGGTGTTGACGAGGGTCTGCCTCTCTCTCTCCATTTCTCAGGAAATTCCCACGAGGTAGAGCAGATGCCACCAGCAGCTTGGCTCGCAACCCTCCAGCTGAATAACCCTGGAAAGGGACGATTCTCTCCTGTTACTATGTCAGAAAATCTGTAAAGAACTCTGATCGGCCAAGCTCCAGTCATGGCGCATTCCTGAGCCGATTGCCACTGCCAGGGGCACGCGATTCTTAGGGTTGGTGTGAGTTTATCTGCACTAGGACGACAGAGGATGGGCTCCTTGGAGTGAAGTCGGCTTCTGTTATTAGGAGGAAGGAGGGCTGTTACGTAGTCAAGGGCAACCGAGTGGTTGATCTGGGAGGGACCGTTAGGGAAACACTGGGGAGTAGGTGGAACAGAACCCCAGTCCCTGTGTAGCGTGATAGCACTAGGAGTGAGCGTCAGAAACATCGGCGTGGCATACACAGCCTCTCTGGGACACGAGTGCCGCCGGTTGGCGTGAACAAGCCCCGTGGAGCCGTCCCCTCCGCCCGCGTGGCTTTCCACAGAGCGCCTCTCTCCTGCTGGCCTCGGTTCTGCCCAGCTCCGGAGCAGGTTGCCATTTACAGCCCAGGATGCTACTTCATTCCTGTCTTGCTCCCCTGTTTTCAACCAAGAACATAATTCTAACCCTGGAAGGCAAACTCCAGGGCAGAATTCATCAAAAAGGAAGCTAGAGGCGGTAATCTGTGAATTGGGAGAAAACAACCCTACTCGTTAAAATTCTGCAGTGAGAAACCCATGGCGAGGCTTCAGGCCGAAACGTCCTTCCAGAGCAGGCCTTAGGGTGGGTGGGTTCTTTGCTCTCGTTCCCCTTTCTTTTTCCTTCCAGAAAGGTCACGTGTAGAAACGACAGGCTTCTCCACGGGCTGCATGTCCGTTCTCTATAACTACGCGGGCTTAGGCTGTAAATGCCAACCGTCCGCTTGCCCAGACACGAAATACTATTTCTCATGAGTCTTGATGGAGGCCGCCTTCTCCCTGCCCTGCCCAGAGTGCCCGTGAATACGGAAATGGGATGTGATAGGAATGTCCTGCCCTAACCACCATCCCCTGTAGCAATGGTTGTAGCTCTATCTACAAGGAGCCCCTGGGATATCTGGTGAGGCAGAGCCTTGAGGGAACCCATTCCATGCCCGGGAACCATCCTACCTTCTTACTGCGCATAGAAGTCTGATGCTGTTAGGCCGAGGTGAAAGTTCCCTGCTCTCAGGAAGGTGGGTCTCACTAGGTAGGGCCTCAGCCGATGAATCACAATTGGTCTAATCGCAATCTCTTATGCCAGCTCGACCTTTTCTAATCCCCGTACTCACTCACTCTCTCTCTCTCTCTCTCTCTCTTTCTCTCTCTCCTTCTCTCTCCCTCTCTCTCTCTCTGTCTCTCTCTTCTTCTCTCTCTCCCTCCCTCTCGCTCTCTGTCTCTCTCTCCTTCTGTCTCCCTCTCTCTCTCTCTCCCTCCCTCTCTCTCTCTGTCTCTCTCTCCTTCTCTCTTTCTCTCTCTCTCTCTCTCTCCCCCCCACCACCCGCTTTGAATAGTAGTAAAATACTATGATGCCAAGAGCTGCGGCAATTGTCTTGAAACAATGAAAGAAAATCTCAGAGAATCATGGAGACATCAACCCAACCCTTACCAGCCCCCCTGCATCCTGTTTTTCAAGGTAGTTTAATGTCTTACCTTTCCTGGGCATTGCTTGGGCTGACTTTCTGAAGCCCACAGCATTAATAATCAGTAACATCAAGGGCTCCAATGTGCTCTCTGTCCGTGGCACCCAGTGGGGAGTCTGAACTTGGCGTGTGTCCTTCCTGGAGACCTGTACTGTGTTGCGGTGCTAGAATCAAGAGAGCAGACTTGGAGCCCAGCGGCCTCAGCCCTGTCTGGCTGTGAGTGACTTGCCTGCTCTGTGCTCAGGCTCGCAAGAAGGTGCTCACCTCAGACGAGCTTAGCCGTTAGCCCCAGGGGTGTGCGGAAGGCTCCGAAGGAAACACCTGAGCCCCTGCCTTGCCCGAGGTGCACGTGAAGCGCTCCTGGCATCAGGAAGGGCCGTGTGTGTCTTCGTGCCTGGAGAATGCACGGATATGGTCCCTGCCTCGCGAGAGCTCCCAATCCCAGGCGGTGGCACCAGCCTGCCTGGGCTACGCCACCAGCACAGAGCAGAGACGCTCGGGGGAAGTGGCGAGCACCCCAGGATGAGCTCTCTGCGGGAGCGGCTCTGCGTCTTATCTCTGTGGTTCAGAAACCGAGTTCCATGGCAGTCACAGGGCAGTGGCGCCCTACGTAAATAGTTATTGAAATTAGTCACCAGATATTTTATGCATCTGTGCCATGTTCCAGGCACTGTTCTAGGTCCTGGGATTCCTGCGTGTACGGAGGAGGCAAAGGCTTTGTCTTAGTCCTTTAGGGCTGCGGTGACAACGTGCACCATAGACTGGGTGGCTTATAAACAACGGGAATTAATCTCTCACAGTTGCAGAGGCTAGACAGTCTGAGATCAAGGCGCTGTGAGATTAGGCGTCTGGTGAGGACTCATCTTCTGGTTCACGATTGGTGACGTCTGTGTGTCCTCGTACGGCGGAAAGGACAAGGAAGCTCCCTCAGGCCTCTGTCATAAGGGCACTAACCCCATCCACCAGGGCTCCATCCTCATGACCTGCTCGCCCCCCAAAGCTCCTACCGCCTCTTACCATCACCTTGGGGGTTATGACTCCAACATATGAATCCAGACCGTACTGCCTTTGCTCTGACGAAGTTTAGATTTTCATGGGGGAGACACGTTCTCAAAAAATGATTAACTATATCTGTCAGATGGTGATAGAGGATGTGGAGAAAGATCAAGTCAAACAAAGGGCCAGAGAAGATAAGGTCGATCCCACTCTGCATGGTCCTTCCCAGGGGAGATGTGAGCGGATTTGGGGGCAGCGAGGATGCCAGCTGGGCGGACGGCTGAGGGAGGGCATTCGGGAGTAGGGGACCATGACAGCAAAGCTCAGAGGCAGGTGTGGCAGGACGCTGGACTGGATCGTCGTGAGTCGGGACTGCTGAGTGAGGTCAGAGAGGCAGGTGGGAGAGAGGGCGTGGCAAGCAGACCAGGCAGGACCTTGGAGGAATGATCAAAAGAAGTAAACAGCACCTGGGAAGTGGCAGAGGCAGGATCTGAAGCCAGGCAGGTTGACCCTGGCGCATGTGCCCTTAACTCCTGCACCAGGCTTCCCGGACAGCGCCCTGCAGCCCATGCGGCTCCCGGAGCTTCCCGAGCTTCCCAAGCAGCAACGGGTGGTGGCTGTGTCCCAAATTGCACCCAACGTGATGACAATAAAGAATTCCTGGGGCACCGTGGCCTCAAGAGAGTGGTGGGAGTGTGGCGCCACCCCCACCCGGGAGCACGGTGCTGTCATCCTGTTTTCAGCCAGCTGTCGTTGGCAAAGGGGTTTTCACTTGCTCACGGGGAAAGCGGTGCTGGTGAGAGAGCCAGGGCTCCTCCGGGGGCGAGTTGGCGGGTCAGCCTCATCAAACATCGACGGGCCGGCTGTGCTGAGCGTCTCTCTCCTGCGGGGGCCACTCCGTGTGGCCAGCGAGCGTGTCTCTCAAGGAGGCTGCAGAGAAGCCACTTAAGGAGCCATTAGGGTTGGATGGATGGGCTCTTTTGCCTTTTGGGATTTTATAACTAATACATTCTTTTGCACCAGTAACTTTTTTTTTTTCTTTGAGACAGACTCTCACTCTGTTGTTGTCTTGGCTAGAGTGCCGTGGCATCAGCCTACCTCACAGCAACCTCAAACTCCTGGGCTCGAGTGATCCTCCTGCCTCAGCCTCCCGAGTAGCTGGGACTACAGGCATGCGCCACCATGCCCGGCTAATTTTTTCTATATATTTTTAGTTGGCCAATTAATTTCTTTTCTATTTATAGTAGAGACAGGTTCTCGCTCTTGCTCAGGCTGGTTTCAAACTCCTAACTTTGAGTGATCCTCCTGCCTCGGCCTCCCAGAGTGCTGGGATGACAGGTGTGAGTCACCACACCCGGCCCAACACCAGTAACTCTTAACCAAAGAGCATTTTCTGTTGCCTATCAAATTAGTAGTGGGGGGTGTGCGTGTGACACCAGGGACAGTATTTTTAAGCCAGCACTTACGATTCAGCAATCCCTTTACTGACAAACGGGGTTGCTCTAACTCTGGGATTCGGCTACACGGGGAGTCCCCCCGCTCTGCTGCTTGCTCCTCGTGTGATCTCGAGCAGGTTTTTTGGCCATTTTGTGTCTCTTTTTCTTTTTCTGTTTTTTTTTTCCTGTTGAGAAAAGAAGTGTAATCTACATAGTAGAGTTATCAGGAGATTTAAAAAAATCACACACACAGAAAACACTTAGCAGAGAGCCCGTCTGATATTAGAAATAATAATATAAAATAATAATAAATGTTTTCTGCTGCTGTAGTTATTACTAGACAGCGTCACAAACAGCAGAGCGCTGGCTCTGGCTATGATTTCCCCACCTCCGCAAGCACCTAGTGGGTCTGGGTGGCGGAAGATACCGGGCCCTGCTGTCTGTCGGCCGGCGTCCAGACACAAGCACCCGGGGCGTCTCGCCTTTGAAATTTCACGTGCTCACTCCTGGTGGTCTCCGTGACGAAGCTCTCCGGGACCACGGCGTGAACCGTCCTCCTGATGGTTCACTCTCCCCTAATTAAATTAGCTTGTGCCGGGATGCACGGTGAAACAAACAAGGTGAGACCGTGAAAAGTCTTTACTGTCGCTCGTGTAGGATCACAGCGTCACAGTCTGGGAGCAGCAGGTGCAGGGAAGGTGCTCTGGGCGAGCGCGGCCACGTCATTCCGGCAGTTAGACCGTGTCGTCGTTTGCTCGCCAAACCTGCTCAGCTGGGCTGTGTGCGTGTTGCTTGGAGCAGAGTCTCTCAACCTCGGCACTATCGATTGACGGCTGGGGCCAGGCGATTCTTTGGGATGGGGGGGGTGCTGTCCTGTGCGTTGTAGGATGTTTAGCGACATCCCAGCCTCTACTCACTAAATGTCGGTATAACCCCCACTTAGTCATGACAGCAAAAGTGTCCCCAGACATTGCCAAACGTCTCCTGGAGAGCAAATCACCCCTGGCTGAGTACCGCTGCCCTAGAGCACAGCTTGGAGGGGTGTTTGGGGGCAAATGATTAACAGCAGCATGGGATAGGGACCCCTCCATGATACGTACGGCTGAAGGGCTTTGTGTGCAGGGCTGGGTGGACAGATTTCCTGGCTCAGGAAAAGTTGCTTTCAACAGCTGGGACTCTGCAGGGATTTCAGTTCCAAGGCTGAAGATTCACTTTGCATTTTGATCCCTTCCAGAATCGCACATCTCCTTACGGCCATCCCGAGCCGGTGCCTAACCAGCGTTTCCAACAGGCCTGTGTCGTCTCTTCTCCCCTGTAGAGCACTCATCTGTGACAGCGCTGTGCGTCTCGGAAATAGTTTGTGTGGAAATAGTTTCGTGCACGTTGGCCCAGTGTGAACTCGGCACATGGTACTGTAGGCAATACAGAGCACCATGCAGAAGGGTTCTTGCCTAGCGATCAATCCTGGGTGGGACGGCATTTCTAGATCTAACAACCAGTGTGAAGAAATACAGAGGCTAAAAGACCAGATTAAATGACAATTCAAGGACACAATCAGACCAATCCAGAATGTGGATATTCTATAAGACACATGACTTGGCATCTTAAAAAATACATTAATTTCATGAAAAGTTGGGAGATACTGTTAACAGAATACAAGAGATGTAGGAACATAACCAAATGTTATGCGTGAACCCTGTCTGGATCCTGGTGGGAGGAAACCAGTTATATCAAACAATATCTTGGAGATGATCAGAGAAGTTTTTTATGAGAACGTTATTAATTTCATTAGGTATGATAATGGTAATATGATTATGTTTTTTAAAAAGCTCTCCTCCTGCCATTCACTCTGATATTTGGTCAAACTCCACTGGAGCCAGAAGGGAAGGGGTCCCTGAGTGGTTCTATTTCTAGAGGTCAGCCTCCTGAAGCACGGAGTAGAGCAAAGAAAGGCAGGAAGTAGATTTTGAGTAGGGAATCTGCAAGTGGAGACCCTTCTTGCGCGTGAAGACTGTGCATCCAGACTGACAGAGATCTGATGTTGCAAAGCAGTCCCTGCCTTGCAAGATGCTAGGAACAATTTCTTGTGTCAGTCACCCCTACAACAGTGGGCCCGTTACCCCTTCCCCCGTGGTGCGCTGGTGTATGCTTAACAGCTGGCTCTCTGGAGGGAAAAGACATCGATTTGCGGTGCTCGCCAATTTCTGGGGAGTGAATACTCTCCCTATAGCCAATTTCAGGCTACCAATGTCTGTCACTGAACAGGGACTTGAGAAGAGGGGTCCTACCGCACTATGCAGCCCTTCCTCCCTACAGACACACACATCAACAACCTCGGAGCACAGGTAGTAGCAAACTGTAATAAGATAATTAGAAACTGATGAGTTTTGAGTATTTATTACCTTTGTTTCAAATATAGATTATTCAGTTGGTACACTGATACGATTTATACTTGAATAGTTACTGTGTTTAAGCGCTAGCTTGCAAAACCCCTGAAAACGTAACAGCCAGCACATCAGAAATTAAATAAATCTCTGCTGATCAGCCTGAAGTTTCCAAGAAGGAAGAGGACGGTAGGGCTGGGGAGGTGCGGTTGGGAGTTCATAGGAGCAAAGCTATGGAAGCAAAACCTTGGCGTTTGTTTTAAGAATGGACGTTCTTTGTGCCATAGTTTGCTCTAGAGGGGGTAGCTCCTTGCTTGGGACCAGAAGAACAGGAAAAATAAATAAGTGAAATAAAATAATAGAGCTTGTAGTGGCGACGGTGCTTAGGAAATCCTTCTTTTCTCTGAGCTCCAGCCCTCACTTCAGACGGGGAGGTGTTCTCATCAGTGCCCGGGATCAAAGCAAACTCAAGGCAGGGGAAGGTATTGGCCGCCAGGGGTCAGTGTTTGATCAGCTAAACAGAAGCGGGAGGCGCCGCTCAATTGGGAAAGTGTTTGCAGCTGTTTTCACAGCCAGCTGGAAGAGGTGAGGAGCGCTGGTTCCTGATGAACCGGCTGCAGCTGCTCGTCTTGGCCAGTTGGAGAGCAGGGGCTCCACAGGCAGGGAAAAGAGCGGGGCTCTGGCAGCTTCACCCCCCCCCCCCCACACACACACCTGAGTGCATGCACGCACACACATGCTCACACACGTGCATATACTCAGGACTCGGTTTGGGAAATTGCGGTGGTAACTATTGGAGCCTCTTTTGTGGCCTTGGAACCGGTCTGCCCCTCCCCATCTCCTGGGGCCTCCACGCCCTTCCACCTGGGCAGCAAGTCTGCCCTGACTGGTAGTCCAGGAAAGATCAAAGAGGGATGGCACAGATGGGCGGAGACTGGGTTCTAGCCTGGGAAGGACACTGTCCCCCACCCCAGGCCACTCAGCTGTCCCCATCTCAGAAAGCCACTGGTGGAATGAGATGACTGTGTCCACGGGGCTCCTGGTGGCAGACGGGGAGATGGAAACCAGTGCGCACTGTTAAGAACAAAACTCAAGGACAAGCATCTTCAATACTTTTCAATATTTCTATTACCCAGGGCCCTGCGTCCCTCCCGTGTTTTCAGGAATTGTATACACAAAGCTGCGTTTACATAAGGAAACTGCCTATTTTAAATTACATGACTGTCAGTGCTTGGCAGAGTGTGTATACATGCCAGCAGCAAGGGATGCTCTTTTATGAGGCTCATGAACAAATTTTTTATTTGTACTGCCTTCTATTTACTTCAGTGTGTATTTACAAAAAGAAAGGGTTTCTTAAATAATTATTATATACAGAGTCATTTATAGGTACTTTTTAAAATAACTCTTCTAGAGTAAAAAAATAGCAAGGTAGCTAAATTCAAGAAAAAAGTAAGTGAGTTGTATTACAGAGGGTGTGGATACGCCAGTGATTTGCAAGCAGGACTTGAGTGACTGAGCCTGTGGACGTTGGACATTCATCCGACCTGCAAGGGCACCTCACCAGCCCACGATGCCCAGGGTGACCACACTGACTGAATGAGATCACAAGAGCAGTGAGGTCGCCTGTGCCATTTTAGTTGCTCCTGGACACATGTTTGTTTTCTCTTAAGTGTCTTGAAATACTCAAAACCTGCATCCCTCTTCCTCCGTAGGAAGCAGCTTTGCAGGGCCGCTGTCAGGTCGGGGTGGACATGAATATACATTTCTGAGTTTTATTCTAGCGGAAGGGCAAACACTGGTGTGTTATGCCTCCCTGTGTGGCATGGGCCACTTGCAAAGGGCCAGCCACTCCTCTTACCAGCTGCTGTGCGTGTGGGACAGGAGGCCGTCCCGCCGCAGCGCCCAGGGTGAGGTTGGCGGAAGGCGCTGGACTGACAGGCTGAGTGCAGCGGGCAGTGACCTCTGCTTGTTGGGGGCTGTGATGAGTCTGCTTCCCAGCAGCTCTGCCTCCGAGGGGCCAGGCCAGGAGTGGGCTGCTACAGTTACCGCTCACTTCTTTATTTTCATGTTAGCAACTGTGTCAATTTGTAGCCCTGCTGTAACAAAGCACACAGACTGAGGGGCCTCCAGGGGGCCTCAACCTTTTTGGCACCAGGGACGGGTTTCATGGAAGACAGTTTTTCCATGGACCGTGGGGTGGGGTGGGGGATGGTTTCGGGATGATTTAAGTGCATTACATTCTATTGTGCGCTTTATTTGTATTATTATTACTTTGTAACATATAATGAAATAATTATACAACTCACACAATGCAGAATCTAATTGCTCTGCTGATCTGACGGGAGGCGGAGCTCAGGTGCTGATGCAAGTGATGGGGAGCGGCTGTACATACAGACCAGGCTTCGCTGGCTGGCCCACCACTCACCTCCTGCTGTGCAGCCCAGTTCCTAATCGCCCCTGGACCGGTGGTTGGGGACTAGAGGCTTAAACAACAGAAATTTCTCCTCTCACAGTTCTGGAGGCTGGAAGCCCAAGATGAAGGTGGCATTCCCCCTGTGTGGTGTCTGTCTCCAAATTTCCCCTTTCTGTAAAGACACCAGTCCTACTGGATTAACCCCACCCCAGTGACCTCATTTTAACCTGATTGCCTTGTAAAGACCCTGTCTCCATATACAATCACATTCTGAGGTGCTGAGTGTTGGGGTTTGAACATATGCATTGGTAGGGGTGGGGGTGTTTAGCCCGTAACAACAGCTAATTATAATTTTTCCTTTTAAACATACTCTGAGGATCAGATTCAGCCCCTCAGTGGACAGCACAACCGGGGCCAGAGACAAATGGCACCTACCCCTGCAACACAGACCCAACCCCTTGTTATACTCAGGTGCCCGCGTACACTGGCAGACCTGAGATGCCTGTAGACAGAGCGCCTCCCAAGGAGCTTATAGCTGACCCTGAGATGGATGGCTTGCAGAGTGGAAATTAGGCTTCCCATGTTCAAAATTTGTACTGCACATTGATTTTCCTTAAGGAACGCTTAATCATCCCTGTTACACCCGAGCCAAGCACATTTTAAAAGAAGGGACATTTTTTTTCCATCGTTTTCTTGTTAACCATTGAAGACCTGAACAGGAGCATCAACTATCAACATGCTGTGCGGTTGGCATGAGCCCCGCTCAGGTACTGCAGACAGGACTGGAAGCTGCACCAGGTTGGCCGTGGTGCCCCGTACATACTGAGGTAGCGGGTAAAAAATGCCAACATCACTGTTATTTGGGGCTCTGTCTGTGAACTCGAAATCACCTCTGGGATTATCAGCAGAAGCAGCCTCACAAATTGGAAACTCCTAACTGAGGTCCCCCTGTGTGCGGCAGATGGTGACAGAGAAGCACACCTGCATCACCCTCCTGAGAGGTGTCTGCACCCCTCCCACTCACCTCTCCAGCATGTCCTCCCCGCAGCCACACTGAGAAGCGGCAGCCTCCTCTTGAAGCCAGGATTCCTCAAGGTTTACCTTCCCATCCCACTGGTGTCTGTTGGTTGGTTTAATGCTGACTCTGGTTGCAAAACTTCTAGTCTGGGGACCCGAACTCCTGCCATAGCCAGTTCCTTGCATTAAGTAGGAAAACACTTGCTTTCGTCAAAGAAAATGCCTAGTCAACAAAATCAGCCTTTTTCAAACCCTGTGCCTCAGTGGTTTATTCTCCCACCCTGCGTGGAGATGAAACCAACCAGTGCGGCACCGGTGAGAATCCCTCTATCTGCACAGACTCTTAAGTGGAAAGGACAATTTGTAGCTTCAGTGAAACCTGGAATCTTGAGCAAAATCCACATGCAGCAAAAGCCAATTTCAAGCAAAGTCACATCGTGTGAGGCATTTCCCGCAGCAGAGGTAGAAGGTGTCCGGGCTGTGAAGACTGACGGGGGCGTTTCTTTTACCTGCTACAACAGTGGTGGGGGCTTTTGCAGGCCAATGTGTCTTTAATCTTTGTCCGTCCAGCAGACCCTGGTCGCCTCGTGTTCCTGGCAGCAAGTATGTTAAGTGTGTTTAGCAAATCATTTTAACGTAAGACTCAGAAGAAGTTTCTAAGGAGAAGGTGGCTGCCAAGGCTGATATACTTTTGCTGCTGTGCAGGTTGATGCTAATTTGCATACCCTAATTTGGCAGGTGACAATGTGGTTTGTCACCACCTCCCACACCCTTGGTTCCCTTCTGGGGACCATTTATGGTCATTGCGTTTCTCGGCTGAGTCTGCATTTTAACCACTCACGAGGATTTACCTCCTTCGCTCTGGCAGGTCAGCAGGAGAGGGGTGTGTAGGTGGGTGTGTAATTTGTCAAGCTGTTACTTTCATAAGATATAACCTTGCATGTAATTTAAGAAGTCAAGTAGCCCTGCAGAATTTGTTGACCAAAAAACTGTATCTGACATTCTCGAAGAGGCAAAATGGTAATGGTAGAGGACAGATCAGTGTTTGCCGGGGGTTAGGGTTGGGGGAGGGCATGGCTACTGCCAGGAACAGAGAGCTGCTTTGTTGGAACCGTGGCACATGGCGATTGTCGTGATGGTTGTTCCCATCTGCACGTGTGACATAATTTCATATAGTTCATGTGAAAACAAATGACATCTAAATGAGGTCTATACCTGTTAATGGAAAAGACCCCAAACTCTGTAAAATAGTGGAAAGAGGATGATTCTAAGCTGAATATGTGTGACCGTGGCCCACAGAGCCACGTGCAGGAAGCCTTGAGCAAGTGGTCTCGCCGTGGTTGGGTCACAGCTCGGTTTCGTACATTACAGGGGTCAGGTAGCCCCTCTGCGTTCAGTGCGGTCCCCCAATTCTCAACTGCCCTGATGCCCCGTGCCAGGGATGGAGCCCTGGAGGTCAAAGTGCATCTGCATCTGGCTGCTTTGTGAACAGGCTTGTAGCTAAGCCTCTCGACTCCCGTCCTCATCCACTCCCACCTGTGGAGGTGGCTGGTACCCCAAACCCAGAGTCGGGGGGATTCCACAGTATAAGCTGCGTTGGTTCTCAGCTTCTCTCACAGACAGCTGACGACTCCTGGTGTTCTGCTAACTCATGTCACCAACTGTGCACCTGCTTTCTGGCTTCCGAGGTCTGCTCCTCTCCGCATCAGGGTTTTATGCCTTTGAAGTCAGTTTTCCTTTACTCTCCTGTAGGCGGGATTTGGGCAGACAGTCGAGGTAGGTGTCTGTGCTCAATCTGCCATTTCTCTCATCAGTTTATTGATGAGAAAACTGAAGTTTAGAAAGGCTGAGTGGTCCTTGACTTAATTTGCCTTTGGGGTGTGTGCCAGGCACGTTACATAAAGCAGGTTGGGGGCATCCCTGGAGTCATTCAACATTAGCTAACATTTATTAAGTGCGTATCATGTGCCCGATACTATTCCCATCTCTTTATATCCATTACGACAGCCTTATAATGGAGGCTATTATTGTCATTACAGTGGCGGGAAGTAGGGCACAGGGAAATTATAGCTTGCCCAACGTCACACAGCTGAGAAAGGGGTGAAACTAGAGTCTAAACCTAGACCCGAGCTTCTCTCCCTGAGCACTAGGGACACTCTGGACTGGCCAGTTCTGTGTGGCAGGGGCTGTCCTGTATCTTGTGGGCTGTTTAGCCCCATCCGGAGCTGCTTCCCCCCAGATGACAGCACTCCACACTCAATTGTCACAAACAAAAGTGCCACCAGACTTTGCCAGATGTCCCCCGCAGGGCACAGATGCCCCTGGTGGAGAATGGCTAACGTAGGCCAGCTAAGTACCTGGCCCCAGACACTTTGTTGTGTGACCTCTTGGTCTGGGGACTGTCCCAGGGGCCCCTTCTTCTTGCCCTCTGACCGGGACAGCAAGTTTTGTAGCAAATCCCACCGCCATCCGCCCCAGTGTTGGCATTTCCACCATCCTTGTATGCCCGTCACCAGATACGAAAAAAGGGCAAAAGCAAAAAAGAAAGTAACGAAAGTAGCTTGGCGGAGCTCAGGCTCCTGGGAAAGGCCAAGTCATTAACCCTGTGGCTCTCTCTCGCCCATCTCCGTCCCCGCAGAGCCAAGGTGAAGAAGGGCGTGAACATTCTGAGCGCTCAGACCAGCGAGCCTCGGCAGTGGGGCATCCAGCAGGAGCTGGGCAGCGGCGGGAAGCATGTCACCGCCACCGTGGCCTGCCAGCGCCTGGGGCCCAGCCCACGCAACAGGTAAGCGGACCTGTCCCCCGGCACCTGCGGCTCCGGGGCCCGGTCACTGCCTGAGAGGCAGGACGTAGACACACATTAATTGCTGCTTAGCGGAGCTATTGAACTCACAGCCCGGAACTCAGGGGGCTCTTGCACCAGGGGCAGTGGTACCATCTGGCCACGCACAGCAGGGCGGGGCGGTCCTGTGGTCATGGGCTCTGGGACAGTGTGATGTCACCTCTGCTCTGCCAAAGCTCGTGTGTTCTCTGCACCTGAGTTTATTTACTGGGGGCTTTTCCCTTACTAGATAATGAGAAAAACTTTGTTGCAAAGCGCTCATGTTTGCATAAAGGTTAGGTTCAGTCCTCAGTGGGAAGGAATTTGAAGAAAGGAGGTGACACATGGGACAATAACGGGTTAGGGTTAAGGTTAGACATGTGCCATGTGACAGTCCCTGTAGGCATCCTGGATGATTATTTGAAATGATTGTTTTCTGGTTATAAAAACAACACACACTCAGTTTAGAATATTTGGAATACAGAGTTACATGAGGGGGAAAATCTTACATCATATGCCAGTGTCCTCACTACTCAAGGGTAACCCATGGCGAACATACTGGTTTATTTCCTTTCAGGATTTCGTACATATGTAACATTGATATACAGCAAATATACTAAATAAACGTATAGTAGATTATTTTACAAATTTGGTGTTATCACATACACCCAGATTTCTAGGACTCTTTCATTTTCACTTATATTGGAAACATTTTCTCTTAACATTGAATATTCTCAAAAACATTTTAATAACTTTATAATATTCCATCAGATGGATTTAGCACAATATAAATAACCGTATCTGTATTTTTGGACATTTAGGTTGCTGCCAAGTTATATTCACATAGATAATGCAACAATAAACCACTTTCCACATCAATCTTTGCCCACTTCTTTTATTCCTTAGGGTAGCTTCTTAGAATCAAACAGCAAAATTGTTTCCCAGGGCTCTTAGTATATTCCATCAGTGTGTTTTCCTGAAGGGATTAGTATTAAGGGAAGAAATGTTCCGTTTATTGGACACGTTTTCTTAAGGGAGAAAGAGAGAGAGAGAGAGGGAGAGAGAGAGAGAGAGAGGGAGAGAGAGAGAGAACTCGCCAGGAACTAACCTTGGCCGCGCCTCCATCTTAGATCTTAGAAAAATTCTTCAGATTCTCTGCTCTGTTTAGAAACACTCTGTTCTTTTGTCCAGAGAACCCCGTTTTCAGTTCTTCCATCAATATGTAATCACAAAAAAAAAAAAAAGAAAAAAAAATCTAGTCTCCTGAACAACTTACTGACTCAAACACCAAGCCTCACCCTCATTACCCCAAGAAGGATTTTTAGCGCATCTTTCGGGTGAGGTTGGCGGGTGAGGGTTGGGTGTCTAAATCTTTGAACTTGTGAAAAATGGCCAGGAAAATAAAATGTGTCTGTGGGTCCCTTGTTATAAGCCGGAGTTCAGAGGCCAAATGAAATCTCCTGAATCAAATGCACATAAAGTCTAATTAACCCATACGATTAGCATTGATTATGCAAATAGAAGTGAATGTGTTAATTAGCAGAGGGTGAATTTACGTATGCAAATCGTTCTTCAGTGGGAGCCTGGATAAGAAAGAAGTGAGGGAGATTAGCCCCATGGTCTAGGGTTCTGCAGAGTCCTGGTGGCCACCCGTTTGTTCTGAGGCTTCTAGGAGCTCCGCTTTCATCCTGGTCATGTTTGCCACGTCTATGGTAAACACCACGCACGAGTTTCCTCGGCTGGCTTTTTCGACTATTTCGGGAGAAGGAAGATGGGGACAGAGAACTCAACAGGCAGAAGTAGAGAAAGGGGTATTGCAGAGGGTTAGTTAGACCCATGACGTGGGGAGAGCGTGTACCCAGAAGGGGCCGTGCAATGCAGGGGGACCTGGATGGCAGCCCCACCATCCAAACTGGCCCCTCGGCTACGTATCACCTGCCCTGGTCTTCAGATTGATGTGCTTTTTTTATTTAACTTAAGTCAGTTGATGAAAAGGGAAACTCTATGCTACTGTCTATACCAGTGAATGTGCTTAGATGCACCAAAAGGGGATGGTCCCGTGTTACTTAAGCAGAGGAGGAATCTATCCAAAGGATATTGCTGAGAGGACGCGGGATCAGCTTGGAAAGTGGGCAGCACCACGAGAGCCTCAGAACAGCTGGCCCTGCGTTCCCCTTGGACCGCTGTGCACCTGGGAGTTTTCTTTAAATCCGCTGTAAATTGCTTTGATATTTATTCACTTTCACTTTTAGTACTGATACCCTTGGAATTATACATTGACTATGTGTTTATTATTTTTGAAGGTGCAGACAGTAAGTGCAAAACTGTGTTATTGTAAACAGTCGTCCAGTTGCCCGCTACACGTCCGCCCCGGGGCCACCAGCAGGTCTCTGGGAAGCTCCCCTTTAAAGCCAGCGACAGGTGAAGGGGGGAGCTTTTTATGATGTGGGAACCGCTGCTTTGGTTACGTGCTCCGTGAGTTTGGCGTCACCTGTGTCTATGTGTGAGTTTCCTGTTGGTGCTGTAACAAGTTACCGCAAACGTAGTGGCTGAAAACAACAGGCATTCATCACTTGTTTGAAAATACAGGGCGCGCGAGAGAATGCTGCGTACGGGACACACAAAATCCCCCGCCAGCCGCAGTCCACCCTCCTTCCCGTCGCCTCGCATCTGGCCTCTTCGCTAGTGAATAACCGACTTGGTTTGTGAGCATGTTTTCCTCTGAAAACCTGGTGTGTCCGTCAGCTATGTAAGTGGGTCACACTGGGCCCACTCAGGTCATCTTCCCATCTCAAGGTCATTAATTTAATTAGTCACACCTGCAAGTCGCTTTGCCTCTCAAAATGACATATCCACGGGAGTCGTACCAGGGAGTCGGAGGGAGAGATATTTGAAGACCGTCCCCATAGACACTCGGCGCCCGGTGCGTGATGAGCTGTATGGTGTTAGTGTGTGAGGAACAGGGGCGGCCGCGTGGATGAGGAAAGAGTGATCACAGCTAAGACAGGCCAGGGGCACCTGTGCCCGGCTCCCGCCCGGATGCTTTGTGTATACACACACCTGGTCCTCCCGACAGCCGTTCCAGGTAGACACAGTTAGCTGTGCTCGCAGTCTTCCGTGGGAGGAAACTGAGGCACGTACGTTTTTCAAGCTCGGCTCCGTAAGAGGTGGAGGTGGATTCAGACCCAGAAGTTCCGGCTTATAGAACAAGCGTCACTCATGCTCATTCTCATCACCTCGGGAAACGCGCCCAAGGCAGCACGCAGCGCGGCAGACGGCATTCCACCCAGGCGTCCTGGGCAGACGGCGTTCCACCCAGGCGTCCTTTCAGATCTTTTCGCTGCTCTGGTCACCTGGGCAGGTGCGCGCCAGCTCGGGCTGCAGTGACAGAATAGCTCAGACGGGGCGGCTTAGATAACAGACGTTTGTTTTCTCACAGTCGAGCCCGGGAAGTCTAAGATCCAGGCGCGGCCAAGGTTAGTTCCTGGTGAGTTCTTTCTCTCTCTCTCTCTCTCTCTCTCTCTCTCTCTCTCTCTCTCTCTCTCTCTCTCTC
>CAUYRT010041402.1:0-26222 GCA_963574885.1 Lepilemur ruficaudatus
TGGTAACTCTGCTTGTATTAATAATACTGTGTAATTTTTTCCCTTATAAATACTTGTTATATTTTTTATTTGATAAACTAGCCCCCTTAAAGCCTAGCCTCTCTTACAAACTTCTGCAAATGAGATTCTTTTTTCTGAATCGTCCTCTAACAATAATTTGTTATATTGTACTTTTGCTGCAAACCCTGTTGACTAAAGCCTAAACTATCTTTATCTTTCTAAAATTCTGCCCTGCCTCCTAGCTTCCTAATTTCTATTCTCCTCATATCCAGGCTCAAAACCTCAGAGCCACCTTTGAATTTTCTCTCTCCTAACGTCCTGTCTCTAGACAGCAGCCAGCCCGTCACACCGCCTTTTGCAATGTTTCTCACACCACACCCACCTACTGCCACTGCCCTCGGCAGACATCTATTACTCTCTTTATGCGTGGATCTTTCTAGTATCTGGGGAGTTGGTCTCTCTGCATCCAGCCCCTCATTCCTGGGGCAGGACCAAAGGACCTGGGATATAGTATTAATATAACATGGGTTCTAATTTTAACCCAAGGGCCACTACAGAATAACTTTAAGTCCTCTTCCAAAAGAGAGCTCTTGCTAAACTCTTCCAAGCCAGCATTTGACTCCCATCCAATAGTCCCTTCCTCAAGCCAATTAACTCTAGTCCTTTCATCCATTTTTTCTATGGCACAATTTTGAATTCCTGATCTCATCTGCTCTCCTTTGAGCATGAAGTAAGTAATACAAGCCACTGATCAAAGAGTCTGGAATTAAGAAGGATTGTTATTGATTATGCCAAGTTCTTTATTTTAACTGATTCTCTTAACAGCCCTCAGAAGTGGTGCTATCCCCGTTTTTAGAAAAGAGAGTATATCAAAGAGGTTATGTCTATTCAAACCCACTCAGACAATACATGATGAGGCTTGGATCTGAATTCAAGTCAGATGGCCGAGAGCCCATCCTCCTTAGTCCAGGTTCTCCTGCCTCTATGGATCATACTCATTTTTGCACACAGTAGGTACCAGGGCAAGTGTGAATTAGGCCAGGGCACAAATATGTAGGTGGGGAAAGCGGGTGGTTAGTTCCAGTTCTTTTCATCCACATTCGCCTCCAAAGAGAGCACTGACATATTCTAAAGTGAAGAACGATATTATTATACCTGGAGGTCAGCATCGGTTGAAGGTCTCTGGGCTCCCAGGGTAAAATGGCCTCCTTCTATGATCACGTTGGTGAGCTGCAGTTTGGAGGCTGCTCTCGAATGGACTATTTCTTCCACGGTGTCCCGGCCAATCAGCCGAATAACCTTAACAGACCTGTACGTCAGTGAAATGAGAGCAGTGTGCTGTAGGAGTCTGCAAAGCTGGGCAAAAGCATGCAAGGTAAATACACCTAAAAGGAAAGAACGCCAAACACCATATTCAAGGTATAATTAAAAGGATATTGTTTAATTTGGACCTGAGCATTTCTTACAAAGAACTGGACTCAAATTCTCTCTGAACCTTTCCAAAAGAGTTAACGATGATGAGGTGATCATAACTAGGATTCCTTATCTGTGGCCAAAAAAAAAAGCTCTGGTAGAACTAAATTATCCTCAGGTCAAAGAATAGCACCTATCTTTTTAGTTTAGCTCCATAGCCTCATAACCCCATTTTTTAACTGAGTTAGACCTTACCTCAAGAAGGATGAGTTAATTTCTAACAGTTCCTTCTAATTATTTCACTATTTAATTTTGCTCTTTAAAAGTAAGTCTGGCCAGACGCAGTGGCTCACACTTGTAATCCTAGCACTTTGGGAGGCCAAGGCAGGAGGACTGCTTTAGGCCAGGAGTTCAAGACCAGCCTGAGCAAGAGTGAGACCCAATGTCCACAAAAAGTAGAAAAATTAGCTATGCTTGGTGGTGCGCACCTATAGTCCCAGCTACTTGGGAGGCTGAGGCAGGAGACTCACTTGAGCCCAGGAGTTTAAGGTTGCTGTGAGCTAGGCTGATGCCACTGCACTCTAGCCCAGGATACAGAGCAAGACCTTGTCTCAAAAAAAAAAAAAAAAAAAAAAGTAAGTCTGGACTGATAATGTGACCCACCCAATACTACTCCTAGGAGTCAATAGCACAGACAGGACTAAAACCTGGTGGCCTCTCGACTCCCAGTTTGGGACTGTCACCAGGACTACATTCTTCCCCTTCCTCCCAACCCAGAACCACGGCCGTGCAAGCCAAGGAAGTGGAAAAATGCCCGTGCCTACATCACTCACTTGTTCTGGCCAATTCGGTGAGCCCTGGCAGCTGCTTGCAAGTCGTTCTGAGGATTAAAATCACTGTCGACAAAAATCACAGTATCTGCTGCCGTTAAGTTCATGCCAACTCCACCTGAAACAAAGCAGAAAGGAATGTGATGGGAAGCACATGAGGAGTAGAAAATAAAGACACAAGGCTCGAGTGGGTCAGATCAATAAACTGAAATAGTCAAAACTGGCTTCACCCTTCCGGTGAATACCCGACTCCGAACTCCGCAGTGGTTGGAAGTGCTACCTGACCTCATACTGCCTGACCTGGGAAAACGTAAGCATGGACTGTAACAGAACGGGGGGAGCAGGGGTCAGTGGCAACAGTGGATGCTCAAGTTAGTGCTGTGAAGGCATTTTAAATCTCTTCTGCTTAAAAACCTTGATCAGAATAGTCCGTGGAAAAAAATCCACATGTTCTTTCAGCAAACAGCTTTCAATATTGGAGAGGTCTGCTGTGGACACTATTAAGAAAAGAGTGTTTCTATCTACTGCAAGTTACAACTAGGTGGTAAGATCCCTGCCACAAGTTACTGAGAAGAGGGGACGGCATCACACTCCTAAGCAGAGCGGGAAACCACCTCCCTCCCATCGGAGAAAACTTTCATGAGTCTTTTCTGTACTTGTTTCCTCATTAATCAGAAGAGGAAGTAACAAAACCAAAGCAAGACAACACTTCATGGAACAACTTTCTTGTCTTTCTTCAGTGCTGCAGGAAAAGGGCTGAGGAGGTACACTGGGTCCCAGGAATTAATTAAGAGAACCATGAAGGTAAATTGCAGCCTTCTCTTTGATTAATGTGAAAACAAGTACAAAACAGACTCCCTCTGGCCAGGGCCGTCAGAGCTTGTTGCTGAAACAAGCCAACCTGAAAGGGCTTGTTCCAAGAGCCTGAGTGAAGGACAGACTTTTGAGAAGGACTACTGACTCTAAGGTGGATCTCAAGACAAGTCAGGCAGGAATATTCTAATTAAAGCCTTCATGTAAAATTAAAGTCGGTACAAAGAGATAATAACAACTGATTACTGAGAGGTGCTAAATTATACCTAATAATAATGATAGCTACACTTATGCTGTGCGAACTACTTGCCAGGCATTGTTCTAAGCACGTTACATGTATCAACTCCTTTAACCCTCACAACAACCCTATGAGTAGTTACTATGATTATCCCCATTTTACAGATGTTGAAATGGAAGCACAGAGAGATTAAGGGACTTATCTGAGGTTGCACAGCTAGAAGTGGAAAGAGCCAGGATTCCTTTCCACATGGTCTGGGTCCAGAGTCTGTGCTTTTATCCACTATACTATAATACCTCCCAGGCACTTATTTCATTTAAAAATGTGCTCCATAAAAATTATCTTCTTATTGAATTAATGTCTGAGTTCACCTCTTCTTCACTGAGGGGTGATATTTTTATATGTAAGCTATATCTGTATTTGTTTGGGACACATTCATGAACTAACACTGCCATCTGGTGGCAATTTAAATAAACGAAAATGCCGCAAAACTGCAGCCAGTGATAGCCAATATGACAGTATATGGAAACCGCTGATGTCCAGGACTGTTTCCGCTCCTAAAAGAGCTACTCTGAGTCCTTCAAGGAGATTAACTGAAAAGCAGAGTTGTCCTTTTTCTAATTTTAGACACTTCAAACATACTGTTGCTCTCTGAATATGAAGATTGGCGAAATCACTGAAGCATAAAAGGAACTGTTTCCCCCACACTGACAGTGTATTTGCCCTGATCCCTCCAGTTTCTGCTAAGAATTCCCCAGAGACGACTGATCACCTGAGTAAACGGCTGAGACTCAGGGTGCGGTCTGTGATCTTGGGAAGAGAGTGAGGCCAAATGAATCTGATTATATCTTATATTACTAATTTTATTAGGGAGATACAACGTACACAGGTGAAATAATCTCCTTATAGAGGATTATATCTCAGACTTCTTTTATATACCCTTTTAGTACTAGGCACTTATAAAACTTTTTAAATAAGACTGAACTCTCTTTTTATGAAAATATTGATCTGTCTTTAGTATAGGGGACATACACCCCTTTCGTGTTCCTGCATGTATTCCATTAATTCACGTGCCGCCTCCATCAGGATTTAGGTCTATAAAAAATAAGATAACGAAACAGATTCTATGTGTTCAAAACTAATTTAGGGTCTGCTTGCTCCAGCTCATGTGAATAACTTCACCTCCAAGAACTGATTCCAAATTAATCATCTATAAAAGCACTCTGTAACTGGTAAAGCACTATAAATTTTACATGTAATATTTATGATTTAAGTCATACGTAGATAATGTCATAAATAATTCTAAAAAGCTGGCAGTTTCAATACAATCACATTTTTTAAACAACTAGATTTCTGCTAACCTTTGACAACACTATTCCAGAGGTACTTACGGAGGAAGGGCAAGTAGCAGACTGTTATTTTATTTCCCAAATTCACGGTTAGGAAGGAGAGCTGCCTCCACTGAATATAAATAAAACTTTCCACAAAATCACAGAAATTGTTCAGGATATTTCCAAGTCAATGGTCAAAGCAGATTAGAATTACCTTCCAAACAACACCAGGTTTCAGCCTTATTTCTTTGACAAGATGATAGCTTGGACAGGTTAGATAGAAAAAGGCACCATGCTAGAAGTTTAGCACCTTGATGAACTGTGCTAACTGCCTCAGTTCCTCTTGTTTTACACTCCTCAGTAATAACTTCACCTTTCAGAGAATTAAGGAAAAACGTACTAACGGCAGAGATGTAAAAGTACTCCATCGCCCCTTGCGTGTCTGCTTTCGTCAACGCCTGTGTGGCCTACCTGCCCTGGTACTCAGAAGGAAAATGAAAATGGGCTGCTGTCCAAAGTTCTTAATGGCCAAGTGTCTCTCTTCTCCTCTCACGGAACCGTCCACACGCTCATAGCTGTAGCCTTTACACGGAGGAAGAAAACAGAGGAATCGTAACCCTTTTCAAGTGCTCTCTGGGGAACAAAAAATTAAGTCAGCCCAAAACCGAAGGCCAATGTTGTCCCCATCCATATACAGCCATGGCCGTACTTGAAGCAAATCCCACGGGAAAAATTTAAATGTGGAGGGATGATTTATCATTTCATAAAATAACTCACCATAACATATTCCTCTGGGCTTTTCAAATACATGCAGTTGATGTCTTTGGCATTTATGGAGCCGAGACTCAATTTTAACTATTCCCAACCAGTCCCAAATGTCCACACTGTGTGGTAGTTTCTAATTTTGCTGAGACATGATCCCTATCTGTGCAAGCGGTAAGACAAGCACTCAGAGCAGGTCAGTGAGCCTGGCTGACGGCACAGATCGGCCTTTTGGTGAAGCATCAGGGTTTTTCGCCGGGCACCAGACACCCACGTCAGGAAGTGGAGCTGTAAGCTCAGGGCCACGTTTGTGCATCTGGGATTGCCCAGTGTGCCAACAGCATTTCTACAAGTGTCCACTGGACCAGGTGGACTGTAGTACTTAGGGGGCATCAAGTGGATCTGAGAGACCCACCCTGGACTAATTTTTTAATTGTAGGGTCTGGAGCTGATACTTCTTCACCACTGGACTCATGATCAACCAATGTTACAGCCTTTTCCCAGCATCCCACATCAATCTTATTATATATTAAACCGAGTTCCCAAGTAACCTAACCTACATTCTCTATTGTCAATATAGAAAAAAATTGATCTTATCTTTCCTCTGGTTTATTTGTGGGATCTCTTTTAATATTCATCTTTTTTACTGATCCCGAGTAAGTGCTCAATCATTGAAGTCAACATTATGAGATGCTGAGAGCTCTAGTCACCAAAACTCTATCAGACGTTTTCAAAAACACTCAACATTTCCACAACATTTGCTCCAGTGCTCATGATTCTAAATCACATAAGTGCTGGGAAGGTGGGTGTCCTGCCCATGTGCCTCTCCCTACTCTCAGTCCTTGCCTTCACACCCCGCTCTCCACTCTCCCCACTTTTGATCTTCTTTTGCTTCTGAATAACGTCCTTGCACTGCTTTCCTTTGTACCATTCCCACACCCTGTATCACTCTTCATGGACCGATCTGGACCGTTAAGTCTAAAAAAGGCTTAAGTAATGTAGCGGCCAAGGGTGTCACCTCTGTAATCCATATAGTCTTGGAGAATATCCAACATCTGGGTCATTTGGGAGAAAAGTAAAACCCGATGGCCCCTGGCAAGAAAAAAAAAAAGGAAAAACTGCCAAGTCTAGTATTTAAGGTGAGTTTCCCTCAGGCAAAACTTAACCAAAAAATACAAGTTCATAAGTAAATGAAATACTGAAGTAGAAATATAAATGTCATATAATTTACAGAGACTTCTTCAGAAACCACCCTAAATGCCTTACATGAGAATACACCTCCACATGTAGCTGTATCCTTCAGAGCCGTCGTTCTCAAACTAGAGTGGAGATATTCCCAGGGGCATGTGTCAATGTACTGGGGGTATAAGAAGCCCTAGAATAATCAATGTGCCTCTTTCTGGAGTGTCAATTTGCTCAATGGAAAGAAATACAAACTTTCCTTTTAACAGAAAAGTAAGTAAGCTATGCTAAGAGTAAAATGTAAAAATTCAAACACGCAAACCCCACAGAAACTGAAGACCCCGAGGAGCTTGTGGTCAGCCACACATAGCTGTTCTCTATGTGGGGCTGTAAGGTCACTATCCTCTTATCTACGGTTATATTGCTTGAAAAGTCTGAGAAGTCTCACTTTAAGGAAGCAAGGCGCAGGTGACATCTCACCTCCCATGATCTATGACAAACTGATGTATAGGAAGAGCAGAGAGGAAAGAAAGAGGCAAAATGATGGATTAAGTCAGGAACAAAGTCAAGCCTATAGCCTCTTGTTACCAGCCATTATTTTAAATTTGCATAAACAAAGAAGCACAATACTATCAACAGTATTTTCATTATGAGAACTAATTTGAGTTTGCAACAAGTGTAAGAGGAACAATTATGGAGAACTCTTTTTTTTTTTTTTTTTTTGAGACAGAGTCTCACTGTGTTGCCCTGGCTAGAGTGCCGTGGCGTCAGCCTAGCTCACAGCAACCTCAAACTCCTGGGCTCAAGTGATCCTCCTGCCTCAGCCTCCCAAGTAGCTGGGACTACAGGCATGTGTCACCATGCCCGACTAATTTTTTCTATATATTTTTAGTTGGCCAATTAATTTCTTTCTATTTTTACTAGAGATGGGGTCTCACTCTCGGTCAGGCTGGTTTCGAACTCCTGACCTTGAGCGATCCACCTACCTCAGCCTCCCAGAGTGCTAGGATTACAGGTGTGAGCCACCGTGCCCGGCCCAGTTATGGAGAACTCTGAAAACTCTAGCCCCCGCCGGGCACAGTGGCCCTGTAATCCTAGCACTCTGGGAGGCTAAGGCAGGCAGATCATTTGAGCTCAGGAGTTCAAGACCAGGCTGAGCAAGAGCAAGACCCCGTCTCTACTAAAAAAATAGAAAGAAATTAGCTGGACAACTAAAAATATATACATATATATATATAAAATTAGCCAGGCATGGTGGCACATGCCTGTAGTCCCAGCTACTCGGGAGGTTGAGGCAGGAAGATAGCTTGAGCCCAGGAGTTTGAGGTTGCTGTGAGCTAAGCTGATGCCATGGCACTCTAGCTCAGGCAACACAGTGAGATTCTGTCTCAAAAAAAAAAAAAAAAACAAAAACTTCTAGCCCCAAATGGGTGGAAAAGCATTGAAGCACTGAATTTGAAGTTGAGGGCCTCAATTCTAATCTCATCTCTGCCACTTGCTGGTTTTGTCACCCTGAACAAGTCACATAACCTTTCTGAATCTATGAAATGAAAAAGTTGGGCATAAAAATGACAGATACATCAAAGCCAATAAAATATAGCAAGACATGCAATTATTTAACTTGCACATTCCTAAAATTGGGCAATTTTGCCAAATCTGAAGTTTTAGGTTAGTTCAGGTCATATCTGGGGCAGTCATCCCAAAAGGACAACTCTGAAATCCTGGGGAGTCTGGGCTTTTCCTAGACTCCGCCTACCCTCTGGTACCTTGGAGGATGGAGTAGAAGCTGGACACAGGTCCGCCAGACACTAGTTAAACCTGGTCTTCTAATGCCCAACTTGGGTTACGAGTCCCTCAAGATCCCCTTGAGTTCAAATCAAACCCCACAGGTTAGCAAAAAGAAAGTTAAAACTGAGTCCTTATTATGTGCTAATTCAATACAAGGTACCAGCAGGCAATTACAAAATGTTCAATGTTGTTGCTGTCCCTGTGGAGCCAAACAATACAGTTGGAGTGATACAGTTAACATACACTCGTTAACCAGACTGCAGATTAAGGTGGTGCATTGCCAAGTGCTGGATTAGGATCATCCCGCTGTAGGAATTCGGGAAAGGAAAGAATGATTGGGAAGGGGGTGGGCGTGTAGTCATAGAGAAGGCAGAACCTGAATCAGGATCTTGAAAGAAGAAAAACTGGAATCAGCCTCAACAAATCAGTGAGCCCCTCATTATTCAGATCTTAACAGTCATTAGCTCAGAGCAGAAAAAGTGAACCTATCGCCTACCGGGAATACAGGAATGCCAGCAGCTTATCCAGTAGGTGAAGTTTCCCACTAGCCTCAATCAGGTGGTCTCCGACTTCAAAAGGCTCTGGCTCCACACCTGGAAAAGAAAGAACACACTACCGGTAACATGCTCTGTGTCAGGGCAGACTTCTTGAGCAAAAAGCCAACAGCTAGGCTGTAGCAAGAGAGGCCACGCTCCTTCTGAGAGTGGGCCCAAGCCGCATCTCTCTTTAAAGCATTTTATAATCAGTTGTTTGCATGATGATCTCAGTGCTGCTTAACACCAATCACAGAGCCTGCAGCAGCCAACAAGCCTAAGGAACATTTATGTGTATAATAAACCCACTCTTGAGGAAACTGAGACACCAAAAGATGCTAAACATCAAGGAGAACCAAAATTGGAATCTTGGGGCTCTCACTCTAGAAGTGAATCAAGAAATAGGCTTCCATGTATAAACTAGTGATTCTCAAGGTATGAGGTGGCAGTCAGAATAACCTGGAGGGCTTCTTTCAAAATCTTCATGTTCCCAACACCTCCAACCCCTTAAAAAAATTCTGATATGCACCTAATTGAGATTCTACGATATTTTTGAACAGTTCCTAGCATTATTTGGTAAAGACTCCCTTAAAATGACTGAAGCAAACCCTCCACTTTGATCCCATCTATCCTAGAGCCTCCATGGGCACAGAGGTCCCAGAACTGCTCCAATCAAAGCTACCAATCAGAATAAATCAAAAAGCCCCAGTGTGATAAAAATGAAAACACTACACATCAGAATTTGTAGGATGCAGCCAAAGCCGTGCTTAGAGGGAAATTTACAGAAGCCTGTAAGGTGAAGGGGAAATAGGAAAAGAGACTAAGGAGGACAGATATAAGGCAGGTGGAGAAGAGAGAGTGTTATCCCAGAAGCCGAGGGAGGAAAGCATTTCAAAAAGAAGTGCTCCGATTCACAATTGCAAAGATGTGGAAACCCAAGTGCCCATTAATACATGCGTGGATTAATAAAATGTGGTATATGTATACCATGGAGTACTGTTCAGCTATAAGAAACAACGGTATTACAGCACCTCTTGTATTTTCCTGGATAGAGCTGAAACCCATTCTACTAAGTTAAGTATCCCAAGAATGGATAAACAACCACCACATGTACTCACCAGCAAATTGGTTTCACTGATCAACAGCTAAGTGGACATATGGGAACAACATTTATCGGGAATGGGGCAGACGGGAGGGGGCAGGAGGGGATGGGTATATACATACATAATGAGCGCAATGTGCACCATATGGGGGATGGTCATGCTTGAAGCTCTGACTCAAGCGGGAGGGGGGCAAGGGCAATATACCTCACCTTAACATTTGTACCCCCATAATATGCGGAAATAAAAAAAAATAAAAAAAAAAAAAAGCAGTGCTCAAGCGTGCCAAAGGCTTCTCAGAGAGCAACTGAAACGTGAGCTGACAAATAATCAGTTGGGCAACACGGAGATCACCAGAGACCTTGGAATAGTGGTGATGGAAGGCCGACCGAGTGGGTTCAAGACAATGGAAATCTAGTCACAAAGAAATGATCAGATAAATCTAGACTATATGACACATTCCATAAAACCACTGGCCTTGATTCTTCATGTCAGGAAAGACAAAAAAAAGGTACACACACACACACACAAAATCTGAAGCATGTTTCTAGATTACAGGAGAATACAGAGACATGACAAATGCAATGCAGGACCTATGACTGGATCTCAGATTTAACAAGAAAAGAAAAACATACCCGTAAGGGATGTTATGGGGACAACTGAAGAAATTTTAGTATGAACAATATATAACACCAATACAAAGAAACTGAAAATAAACAAAGACACAGTAAATACAGGCAATTCTAAGAATTTTGCTATACTTTTTGCCTCAGAAATATAAACAAAAAATAATGTGGGGAAAAAAGGGCACTGCCTTACCGTCAAACAAATACGGGTGATCCACACACTTTCGGAGCTGGGACAAGATGTTCTGAAGTTTAACTTTCTTTGCCATCTCATTTTCAAACACATCTGAAATTTACCAAAAAAAAGAGAAAGAGAGATATGGACACTCTGAACAACAACAACAAAAAAATCTAAGTTTACATAAATAACATTACTTGTTTCCCTCTTCAAACCTGTATCAATCAACCTACCAGATTTCACTGAATTGCATTGAGAATTAACAGCACGTCCATATGAAATTCTCTTAACCACCATTTTGTTTTAAGAAAGAAGCCTAAACTATAAATTGAACTCAGAAATACTTTGTTATTGTTTTGCAAAATTCTAAATTTCCTTCTTTAACTGTTGTTGTGCAGTCAAGAGCCAAAAACATGCAAATTGAGAGATTACTCCACTCCTATCTCTCCCTTACCATTCCCAATTCCTCCCAGTAAATTTAACTCAATAAAAAAAATTTTGTAATCTGTTAAATACAATAGTCCCTGCTTAATCTGTGGGGGATACGTTCTAAGACCTCCCGTGGATTCCTGAAACGCTAGATAGTACCAAACCCTAAATGTACTGTGTTTCTTTCCTGTCCATGTATACCTATGATAAAGTTTAATGTGTAAATTAGGCACAGTAAGAGATTAACAACACTAATAAAATAGAACAATTATAAAAATATAATTTCGCAGAAGATTCATTCTTAGCAACCTCAGCATTCAAATTGTTTTCTTTCCTTATTGGTTGAAGATCATTCACCTTTTCACTTAAAGGAAGCACTTTATGGCTTCTCTTTGGCTTTATTCAAAATGCCAGCATCATTATCCTTGTGCTTTGGGGCCCTTATTAAGTAAAATAAGGGGTACTAGAACAGAAGCCCTGAGATACTGATACCGCAACAGTCAATCTCATAACAGGTGCTAAGTGACTAAGGCAGGCAGTGCTGACAGCATGGAGACGCTGGACAAAGGCAGGAGTCACGGCCCAGGTGGGACGGCACGAGAGTTCACTAAGCTACTCAGAATGGCACATGCAATTTAAAACTTACAAATTGTTTATTTCTGGAATTTTCTGTTTATATTTTCAGACCGCAGTTCACCGCGGGTAACTGAAACTGTGGCTAAGGGGGCTCCTGTATCTGACAGGGTGGAAGGATGAAAGGCATGACTGGGGACACCTAGAAGTCTCTGCTCAATCACAGGCAATAAGCAAAACCGGGAAGGGGGAAAAAAGGAACTTTCGCGACTGTAACAACCAAGTCTGTGTCACATTTAAGGTGCTGTCACAGTCTCACTGTAGCTGAGCTGAATTACTCAGAATACAAAATTCTGAATTTTTGGTATACAAAGTGAGTATGATTACAAAATATTTCCCTGCATGAAAATCACATCCTCATTTAGTTTCTACATGGACAAGTGTCCCTCTGATTACCTAGGTCTTTCATCAAAATGGCCTTGTAGTATTTCTTCTGCAATGCTGACATGCCGTGGTATATCACTACCTCTGTCTTCTTGGGAAGCTCTGCAGCCACCTCAGCTTTCACTCGCCTCAGCAGAAATGGCTGCAAGAGTCTGTGCAGCTCACTGGCTGTATCAGAAAAAAATACAAGTGTGGGACAAGGCATTGAACTACTACAGAACACACAGCAATTTATTTTTGTTTCTCATTTTCATGTTAATCCTGCTTTCTAGGCCGGTATGGTCATTTTTCATAGTGTTTCTTTCTTCACTGGGATCTTCTTCCCAACTCCTTCTGGAGTCATTACTGGCTCTTAACCCAAGAACTAATAACATAACACTCAAAGAACTTGATTCTTACTAATAATGTCACTTGCACAAAACTCTTGTTTTCACAGTATTTCTGCATTTAATCTTACTGATCAACACAACAGTTTAGAAATGTAGGGCAATACTGTTTGCATTTTTATCGCTAAGTGAGGCTCAGGGAAATTAAGTGACTTATTCAAACTCACACAGCAGGGATGTGAATTTCTCCAACATTCAGATTTGGGTCTTTTCACTTTGAATCCCTTGCCCCTTCCCCAGGTGTCTTCAAAATGTCAAAATTTATTCATATAAACAATAAATAACTTGATTCAAGTATGTCCCATGTAATATTTAACTACATGTTCCGTATTTCATCTGGGAACCCTAAATATGGGAGTAATCAGAGCAGGTTCCCCAGGTAATCTTCAGCCTGTGGTATGAGGATTTTGCTATGAGAAGCCCCTTGAACTCATACTTACCCAGCACACAAATACTGACTAGGTGGCCAGGTTTTGAAAAATCACCCCAGGAGCAATATCATAGGGATAGACAGATAATTCTACAAGGCAGAGGGGCAAAGGTATGAGAGGAAGATGACTATGACTGTTGGCTATATGAATGCGGAAGGTTTCTTCACTTCCACCTCCCATCCATCCCAGACTTTTGGTTTTGGAGCAGTGTTAAAAGAAACACAAGTGTTGCAGAATGCTGAACAGTAGTTTGGGACTGCAGCACCCACATACTTTTCCGTCTCAAGAAGTGGCATTTGTAAAGTTAAAGTCTATAGAAATTACAAGTTGGAAAAAAAAGTCTGCAAATCAGTAGGCACTTTCTACTTCTTCCAAAAATAAACCAAATAAGCTCTCTTATAGAATCACATAACAAATGAGAGAGAGTCATGAATAGCAGACAACTGGAAACGGCATGAGGGAGCTAATATCTACTTGATATTTGTGGCTCTTTATCTCCCTGGAAGGTATCCTCTGGTTATCAATTCTCTTTCTTTTCTACCTGTAATCACATTTTCTGTGCCAAGACCTCTTGGGGATGATTTGTAGGAAAGGAACTTGCCTGACTCGGACTCTTTCTCAATATCCTGGTAACGTTGAACAAAAGCTTCCACCTGTTCCTTGGGGAAAAGATCAGGCTCCACAAAACTGAGGAGGGAGTACAGTTCTTGGAGGCTGTTCTGGATGGGAGTTCCGGTCAACAGGAGACTGAAGACTACTGAGAACTCAAATATATAAATAAATAAAATTAAAAACCCATAACATTGGAAAGCAAGGCTGCGTTACCCATCATAACCTTTACCCACACGAAGAGAGGCATGATTTAATAGAATGACCAACGACCAAAAGGACATGACACCAGAAGGCTCAGGCTAAAGTTGTACACCAGCTGTTTCATATAGGAAATAAATACCTCTTCAGTTTCAACTACAAGGAGATAATAACCCTGTGAAGAAGATACTTTTACTAGGATATAAGTATAACATTTTGTGAACTCTGAAGTACCACACAAGTACTCAACATAGTTATTGTTAATCGACATGGGGATTCAAACCAACACGTTACCACCTACACAGGGAACAAACTTCAACCATCATCACAGAAATTAACATATGTAGGCTCACGAATGAGCAAGCCTTTATAGGGTCAGTTAATAAAAAGAAGGAGCCGCATTCCACTGGCTCCTCAGAAAAAAGGGCAAGTCTAGGCTACTGTGCTATTTCTCATCTACTTTGCCAGAACAATGCAAGAGATCAAGAGAAGGGAATGAAAGACAAAGACAGGAGAGACTGGAGGTCACATTCGATAGCACAAAATTGTTCTCTTCATGACTCCATATGAATTGTCAAATATTTTAAACAGGGAAATTGGGGGAAGGGTACAATGTGGCCAACATATGAGTATCTACTATTGCGGACAGAAGCACAGTAAGATTATTTTTTAAAGGAATTGCCCCTTAGAATATCATAAAATGGGAACTGAAACATTTCCAAAAATACAATGTATTGTATTGGGGAAGGGTCTTATTCATTTGATAACCAGATTCTAGTAAACATTATCTCCTACATAAAAGAGGAAGAGGAGAAGTTAGGCCATATGAAGTGCTACTTCTGTCACCCACAAAATGCTCATGTAGCCCTGCAGAAATCTGACAGGAAAAAAAAGGTTTCAACTTAACTGACTCTATACAAGCGTAAACTAATAAATTTTTTAAAGGGAGTTAGGAAGGGAAGGAGGGATGAACAGGTGGAGCACAGAGGATTTTTAGGGTAGTGCAACTACTCTGTACGATATTATAATGGTGGATACGTGTCGTTATACACTTGCCCAATCCCACAGAATGCACAACACCAAGCGTGAATCCAAATGTAAACTATGGACTTTAGGTGATGATGACGTGTCAATATAGATTTACCAGTTGTAACAAATGTACCACTCTGGTGCAGGACACGGACGGTAGGGAAAGCTGTATATTTGCCAGGGCAGGAGTATATAAGAAATCTCTGCATTTTCTGGTCAATTCTGCTGTGAACCTAAAACTGCTCTAAAAATAAAGCCTATTAAAGAAAGAGGGGGTATATAAAAATTATTCTGTGAGTTTACCTCTGAAAGAGTCTTATGCAGCTGGGAGCCTTGGTTTTTCAACCTGTGAGCTTCGTCCACAACAAGAACACTCCAAGGGAATCTGTGAGAAAAAATTCAAGCTTTTAGTTTTGTGTTATTAACTTAAACACGAATCTCACAATCAAAAGTCTTACTATAAAACTGTGACTGTTGTTAAGAAGACTAATTGCCCATTGTATTAGAAACACAATCAAATTACCTTCCTATCTGAGAAGCTACCAGATACATAAGACAACATCTGGATAAGGTAGTAAGGTTAAGGGAATTTTCCTTCTAAGATGGGTAAATCCATGCAGAAAGGGAGGAGCCAGAGACAGAAAGGAAAAGGAAACATTTATGACCTCCTACTATGTGCCAGACACTGACCTTGGGCTTTATGTGTTATTTAGTCCAAAAGAATATGGCAAATAAACATAATTGTGCTCATTTTACCAATGAGGAGACTGAAGCTCAGAAAGGTAGGTGACTTGGTCAATGTCACCAAAGTAGAGCTGACGTTCAAACACAGAAGAAAAATCAAGAGACAGTGATGTCACAGTAGCTAAAGAAGTATGACTTTTAAGAGTCTCATGCTCTACCGCCGGGTGACCGCAGAAGTATGACTTTTAAATGGGGAAGTGGTACACAGACTCCAGTGTTACAGAAATGCCCAGGAAGATACATCCTGGATTCGTTAATATGGAGGTCACTGGTGGCTGTTGCCAGAGCATGTTTTGTAGTGTAGTAGGTTACTGAGGGTCCAAAGAGAGTGCAGGAAGTCCAAGGAGAGGCCTAGGTGGCACGAGCAGAGAACACATTTAAGGATTACAAGCATCAAGGGTCCAGATGGAGTTAGACAATGACCATGAGATAAAGTGCCCACAGTACAGTGCATAGTTTTATTTGAATTAGGCTTAAACCAATTAGGTCCTATTCCCTTGTGAAAAACTAGACACTTAGGTTTTTATACACATAGGCATCCAATAAACGTTTGTTCAATGAAAGAGGACACAGAGAGGTGGATTTGGGCTCAGTGAAAGGAAGTGGATCAAATCACTCATCAAAGGACATTCTAAAGGATGCTCCCTGAAGAGGAGGAGGTGGAAGGAATTCCAAAACTGAATGGAGAGTCTGATGAAGTAACTTCTAATCTTTTTCTAATCTAATCTACTGATCCAAAGAGTTTCGTCTATTGTCCAAAAAATTTCAGATTTTTCATATTAACATGCATAGTCCTAACTCTCTATAATTAACCTCTTTAGGGCAGAGATTATATTATACTTCACTGCTATTCTCAGTGGGCAATACTGTAATATGCAATATATAACCTTACCAAATATACTGAAAGAATACATCAATGTTTTGGGATTCATACTATAAGACACCATTATAAATGTCCCTCTCTTACACAGATTCTTAAATCCAACTGGAAATGCATTCAAAATAGATTACCTGAGATAGATTATATTTCCACTGAATAATGTGAAAACTCCAGTGCACCTAGATACTTTGCAAAGCTTCCTTAAAAGGAGGCTCCATAGCACTGAGTGCTGGGCTTAACTGTCCGCTTTCCCATTTATCAGCAATGTACCTTTGAGGGGTTACCTAATCTCTCACTTTCTTCATATTTAAAATGGATGATCATACCTAGTAGGATGATCCTACTAGGGTTTTCATGAAGATTAAATGGGATAATGTATGTAAAGTACCCAACAACATTTTATGTCCCAATTTTATTATCTTTTGAGACTTCCTATATATTCCCATGTATTATGAATATTTGTACAGTTCTTATCCCTGTACTGGAGTTTATGTCCTCTGTGATTTACTTTTCTGGTAATGCTGATAACTCTCCGAACGGTGCCTTTCCAGTGAGACTTTCAACAAATATTAAGTTGGACATTAATATTGTAATAAAAAGGGAAACCATATCCTCTTCCTAAGAAAAGATAATGTGCTCACTTAAATGAAATATTAGATAGAAGTCATAAAATCTATGACCTAGCCTTTAGTATTTCAAAATAAGATGAAAATAGAAATCCAACTCACAAAAATACACATGAAAAATAACATTTAAAATATTGATAAGGCGCTTTGAAAACAAAAATTTCTGAATATTAAAGATGCAGAATCCCCACCTAACCATATCATAA
Organism: Lepilemur ruficaudatus; assembly: GCA_963574885.1. Classification (NCBI taxonomy): domain Eukaryota; kingdom Metazoa; phylum Chordata; class Mammalia; order Primates; family Lepilemuridae; genus Lepilemur; species Lepilemur ruficaudatus. The sequence goes on from CAUYRT010041402.1 coordinate 17,353, forward strand.
CTACACAGGTTACAGAGAATGAAATGCTATCAACATGTCTTTCTCACTTACCTAAAATCTAGCTTTTGTTTAATTTACATTATAACTGTTATCTTGACCTGACCATATACTGCAACATGTTATTCTATTATCAGGTGGCATTAAGAGTTAAATCTAAGTTTCCTACACTTCATGCACCAATATGAGGACTAAAAGTTAACTAATTAGAAGTATACTTAAAACTCCCTTTCTAAAGTTAACTCTATATAGCATTGATTGCTACTTTAGGTTATTTCTAGGAAAAGGCTCAAATGAATCACATCTTACATTATATTAAAATCTCCAAACAGTAGTCCTGAAAAGTGTCTATGCAAGTTGCAATATAAACAATCTAATATCTATCTGTTAACCACACCATTTATATTTAATCTCATTTAATTCTCAGCCATCCAAGGTAAGAAACAACTGTTCCTACTTTACAGACGAAGCTGAAGTTCACATAGATTAATCCAAGGACACACAGCTAGAACATAGGACTTCTGCCATGCTGCCTATCCATAAATGGGACTCATGTAAGACATACCAGACACACCAGAAAAGAGACAAAGTACTAAAATGTGAAGGAAAAGCATGACTTTCATGATGCATTCAACATAGTTTCTGAAGTAGTACAACCTACTCACGATTTTAGAAAAGATGCATCTTTCAAGCAAATCTGAAAAATTAAGGAAGACAAGTTACAAAGGCCGGTATTGATAAACTCTGATATTAATTGCTAGGGTTTTTTTGTGAGCTCTCTTAAACCACAGGATTTACCTAAGTCTTATTTGTTCACTAAGTAAAAAAAAGTCCTAAGCATAATTTCTAAGTCTTATGAACTACAAGGGAGGCACTATTAAATAGAAGGTATTACCTACAGTGACCCAGACAGTCTTAGCATGAAGAACAAGGATTTAAAATGAGACTGGAACTAAGTATCCTCCATTCCTATCCTCCAGTAAGAAATATAATACCCTGATCCGCAAAACCCTTTCCCCTGCCTGCCGGACTGTTACCAACCAAGAGGCAGCTCAACAGCCACCTCCCTGGGAAGCCTTCCCCCTTGATCCACCAGGAAAGAGAGAGAGAGAGAGAGAGATCTAACTAATGTGAAGCACAATGATCTTCACTTCTTTTGGTAACACTCTCTCTTTGAGAATCTGATGAAGGCAGACTCTCTTCCCAGAAAAATATGTGCTCTCAAAAAAAACTAAACATAATTTCAGTGGATTCTACAACTTCTAAGGTCTCAGGTCAGGAGTTCTTGCCATAGAGAAACAAATGGATACCTCATAGGTAGTCAGCAGCACATGAAAATGTGACTCTCGTTTCAGATCTTGCTGAACGTGAGTTCTTTCCTCCTTGTCGCCTGCATATGTTACACAGGAAAGACCTGGAGCAAATCTGAGTCCAGGAAGAGAAGCAGATGAACACAAACGCCAGAGCCATGGGACAGGGTATGCATATTGGGAAAATTACATTTCATGGAAGCATTGCAACATGCAGAACTCATGAGCTACTACAACCAGAAAGAGTCCCAAGGCTTTAAATTTTTTCTAAAGTAAAATTAACACATTGACTACCACACTAGAAAAAGAAAAAAGTTTTCCTTGGGGCCACATTGTTTTATTACAAAAACAGAATAAAAATTTTAAAAACACAATAATCCTTTCTAATTTAATGAAAAATCTGTCATTTTTAATTGTTTTCAGTGTGTGAGTTATATGCAACTTGAAAAACAGTTCTCATGATTCCCAAGGTAAAGATACGTGTGAGTTTCATATGCTCCCTGAGGCCCCAGGCTCAAGACTACTGTGAGTTAAATACAACTCACATGGCCGTTAAATGTGTTAAACCTCAGGGCAAGTTCCTATGTAAATAGGTGGAAGACTAAGCTCTAAAAAAGTCTTGCACTGACGCTGAAAATAAAATTATTTTTTCCATGTTAGTTACTTCCTATGTCACCATGAAAAAGGCGGTTTCTCCTTTAGATCATCAAAACTTACTAAAAATGAGTGCTGACCTTAAAATAAATTGCCAAATAGTAATAATAACATCCATTGGACCCTCCCCCTATCATATCCTGAGGGTCTACCTACATCAGTTTAAAGTTTTCTGGAATAAACTCATTGAATACGACAATGTGTTGTTTTTGTCATATTTTACATATCATCCAAGAAAAAAAAAATCTTCACCAACGTAAACAATACAATTTCAGTTAGATCCACTTTGTACCTCGCCATCTCTTCTTTCCAGTTGCTCAAAACGGACAGGGGACAAAGAATCAGAAATGGTCCTTCATCATTTAACCTTCCTGCCAAGTAAATGAAGAGAGCGATAGCCTGGAACATAGAACAAGAAGGCAGTTTTGATTACATTTCCTCGTAAGAAACAACCGCAAAGTTCCCACAACCCTGTAGGGAATACAGACTCTTACGTAAGACTTGCTTTACAAAGAAATAATGTTCAATCTTCCACACGTTAGGAGAGTAATCCATTCCTAGAGCGAAATCATGTAAGCCTCAATATACTTGCCACAGAAATTTACAGTACTCAATTACTTTGAGTTAACAAGCAATGAAGCTCAATATTTAGGTAACTGAACCTCTACTGCAAACAAAAAAGTCAGGAAAGAAAACAGAAATCAATGAAAATAATGCAACTGATGGACAAGATCAGGAATACTCTGAAAATACAAAGTAAGAAGGGCCAAGACTGTAAAAACGACCAACCGCATGGAGGCCCTCTGCTGCCTGCCAGGCTCTCCTGAGGACGTTTTCCTTCCCTCCTAACTTCCTCCCTCCTTTCCCTACTGTTTTCCTTCATCCTGTGTGTATCTTCAGAGCGTCCTCTATTTGCTAGGCACTGCTCTAAGCTCCAGTTACACAACAGTGAACGAAACAGATGAAACTGCTAGCTCTCCTGGAGCACACACTCTAACAGGGAAAACAGACAATAAACAATCCTCCTAAACTTAAGTGAGGGTATAAAATGAAAAATCTTTGTAAAGGCAGATGGGCATACTGCAGGGGATTCCAGCACACACGTCTGACTTGAAAGTTGCTGTGAAATACGGAGAAAATAACACTCCTTTTTCAAACAAAAATGTGTTAGGAGCCTCCATCCCCAAATGCTGAGTTATGTCTGAGATAAATCTATTCTAAGGATATAATTGAAAATCCTGAAAAAGCTATATGCCCAAAGATGTTCACATCAAGATTAATTTAAATTGAACAAAAAAGGGGAGAGATCACCATTTATCATAAGTAAATTATGATAAATTCTCTTTATGGAATATTATGCGGCCAGTTGATAAGAATGGTTGAGAAGAATATAATAAAATGGAAAATAACAATGATGGTGTCAGACTGACAAAATACAAACTATATGTGCACTATAATTTCAAACGTGAAACATAACATTTCTACTAATGTTTGTGGTTAGAACATTGTGACTATAGGGTGGTGGCTAATTTTTATAATGAAAATAGTTTTCTTTTTAAATTATCTATGGCTTCCCAGCCCAAACCATGCCCAGAGCAATCCTTTAATAAATGACTTACTAGATTAAAACCATTCTGTTTAGCTTTCCCTGAGGATGCAATTTAGAGAAAGTTTTTCTTTTATTACCCTAAGCCAGATATGTCTACAAAACAGATTTGGAGTCACTAGTGAATTCTACCAAACATTTAAAAAAGAAATGACACCAATCTACATAAAGTCTTCCAGAAAACTGAAGAGGAAGGAACACTTCTCAATTCATTCTACAAGGCCAGCTTTACCCTAATACTAAAACTAGACAAAGACATTACAAGAAAGGGAAATTACAGACTGGTTTCTTTCATGAACACAGATGCAAAAATTCCAAACAAAATTTTAGCAGAACAAAAATTTTGCTAAAATTTGTTTAGCAAAGGTGGTATATTTTTAGGGAGCTTAAAGCAGAGCTATGCAAACAACCTGGGGAAAGAATAAGTAGAATTTGCTGGCTCTGAATGAAATCAGTAGGGCAATTCCAATGACCAGGGCAAAGGAGCACCCTTTCCTAGTGCAAGAGCCAGTTAGCCTGGATTCCACAAACATCTGCAAAACTGATCTTTGTTCTCGTACCACAGGCCTCAGATCAGGATTGTATTATAGTAGGACTAGATTTGTTTGCCTGAGAAAGCTGAGGGTGGTAAATGAGGTTAGCTCGGGATACTCTACTCAGAGGTCACGATGTATTTGGTAAGGCACACCTGGCTTAAATAGTCTCCAATATATAGGCCTATGTGCAGAACCACTGCAGCTTAATGTTTTTGGATACAAAGTTAGCCTTGGTGGGGGCAATTGAGCTTTCAAAAGGACTAATGAGATCCTTGCTCATTCTGTGTGTTCACTGACAAAAAACCTTTTTGGGACTGGGAAACATATCTCCATAGTTTCTGATCAAGCTGCCTCTGCTGTGTGTCCTGATTGCACTGACCTTCTTTGGTATCCGATAAATATGTAAACCTTGTGTGATTAACCCAAGGGGTGTCTGTGACTGGACTTCGCATCAATCCAAGCTCACCACTGACCACTGACATCTGTCAGACCAGGGCAATGCTGATGCTTCCTGCCAGAATCATCAATCTCATTACACCACCTGCTTGCAAATGCCCAAGGAGGCTACGTCTGATTCTCCAGGTCTTGGGACTTTATCCCACTTCCTTTTAAGGCCATTAGACAGCCAACTCGTCTTGGAAAACATAGGGTACTTCTTCTGTACTTTTCCTGCACAGAAGTAGCTGCACCCCTACTGAGGAAGAGCAATTAATATAAGAAGTGATCCAGTTCACCACATAAAGTATTGCTAAGGAGGTTAGTCAATTTGATCCCTGGGCAGGTATACTTGCTTTACATAGAGAAAAACTCTGTGTCCAGGCCCATTAATTGCAGTTCTAACTCAGGCATGTCTTTTCACAGGCATATGTCAAAGGCCAGATGAGATAAGGGTAGTGACACAATTCAAAACTATCCTCACAACTAGAAAAATTAACTCCAAGGCTGTGATCTCTTAATAAAGGTTCAGGCATTTCACCTCCCGGTATAAAAATACATTTTGTAGCTAGCAGCTCAGACGGGAATGTGTTGTGAGGAGGCATTTCTGTGCAGGTGAACTGTGGCTGTCCCACAGTAACATACCTGGCAGGTCTTCCCCAGGCCCATCTCATCTCCCAGGATGCAGCCATTTTGACAATGGAAGCGCTGCGCTAGCCAGTTGACGCCCTCCAGTTGATAAGAGCGTAGATGAATCCCTAGAAAGAAAAAATGCAGCAAATCTGAGGGGTAGATGTTTCAGCACATACACAGGCAATGTTCTCAGACTTTGAATGAAGAACACGGCCTAAATTCCCATAACTCCAAACCTTACTGGTCTTACGTCTTGCTGGGAAGTTATGGATATGTAAACACCTGCTGACTTCCAAACTACTTTTTGAGCACACTTAGTCAACATCATATTCAAAGCCCTAAAACAGCCTGTCATTGTTACCTGATCCACTTGACAGATGAGAAAGTCATGCTGGGATTTGGCCTCTATACTACCCATGTCTCAGAGTCCATTCTGGGAAATGAGGCATTACTGACGGAACTTAACAACAAACAACAACACATGGACTGTGCGTGTGTCTGTCTGCTTAATTGTACCCATTTAAATTTGCTGTTGGTGTTAAAGGAAAAGCACCAATAGCACCAATAGTGAGACAGGACCACACTAAATAATGCTTCAGCAGAGGAGGAGTGTTAAGAATGGAAATGATGCTTCATAAAGGGTGTTTAACAGTGTACAAGGATGGCAGAAAATGTCTGAAATCCACATGGAGCTTCTGCTACCTCTCTTTTCTCTTTCCCTCAGGAAAAAAATCCAATTTCAGAGAATAGCCGTATCTTGGGAACATGGAAGACCCTAACCATACTTTATGAAAGAACTATTAGCAAAAATATAACTGTGATTTAATTCATGATTTTAAAAAAATCTATATAATATATAATAATTGTAGAACATTATAAAATGAACAATAGCTATTTTTCTTAGGCGCTTACTAAATATCAGGGAAAGTAGTGAACACTTTATATAAATTATAATATCGCACTTAATTCTTATAATAATCCTATGCAGCAGGTACTATTTCTATTTTGTAGATTAGAAACTTTAGATAGTCAAAGAAGATTGACATGTGAAATCTGGAGACTTCTGTTTCCAGAAAGATGGAGTATATGTTTTATTTCTCCTGATAGCCCCTCGAGGTGATATATAACACAGACATAAGGAGACTCCGACAGGTAGTGAAGAAGCAGACTGGCTAGGAACCTCGGGACCTGAGGAATGACAGAGTAGTAAGTTCCCTGGGATTTCTTTTCAAGAAATCAGCAAACTGGAAATACCAATTGGTGTAGACCAAACAAACAAAAAAACAAACAAAACCCAATAGAAGCCTGCTCCTGGTAGAAAATGGTAGTCTAGCAAGTCAGAAAGCTTTCAGACAATAACTGCTCTATTCTAGCTGCCAAATACCACAGGGGAAAAAAAAATCTGCAGCCCCACCCACACCAGCAAAGTGGGGAGCACAGATTTTTACGCACAGATATAAGGAGTTGCCCCAACACCCCAACCAGGTTGCTACAAGAGAAGGCCAAGTAGGGAGCTGGGATTTTTATCCCCACCCACCAGTTATGAGACCCTCCTCCTCCACTTTTGCCTTCCCCTGCAGTATCAGAGGAGACCATGCAGGGAGCCAAAACTCCCACCCTCACCCAGCAGGAAAGAGGAGCCCCTTCCCAATCCCCAGATTTCTAATCACCCCAAGGCTGTGTGGGTGAGCCTAGACTTCTAGCTCAAAAATGTCCAGGTTCCAGTTAAAAATCATCTATCACACCAATAACTGGGAAGATTTCAAATTGAATGAAAAAAGATAATCAATGGATGCCAGCACCCAAATAACATGATGTTAGAATTAACAAAGATTTTAAAGCAGTAATGAGAAAAATGCTTCAACAAGCAATTATCAACACCCTCGAACAATTGAAAAAAATAGAAAGCCTCAGTTAAGAATAAGAAAACCTCAGCAAAGAAATAAAAGATATAAAAAGACAGAATGGAAATTTTAAAATTGAAAAATACAATAACCAAAATAAAAAGTTTAATAGACGAGATCAGCAGAATGGAAGGAAGAGAGGAAAGAATCAGTGAACTGAAAGAACAGTAGAAATTACACCATCAGTGGAACAGAGAGAAATTAGGCTAAAACAAATGAACCTCAGGGAACCGCAGGACTATAAAAAAGATCTAATGTTTGTTCATTGGTATACAACAAAGGAGAAAAAAGGATAGGGCTGAAAAAGTACTTAAAGAAATAATGGCCAAAAACTCCCCAAATTTGGCAAAAGACCTACATATTCAAGAACCTTGAACAGAAAAATAATCAGACATACACACCAAGACACATAATTATTAAAACTGCTGAAAACTAAAGACAAAAAATAGCTTGAAAGTAGCCAGAGAAAAACAACATCTTATTTACGAGGGAAAACTATTTGAATGACAGATTTCTTATCAGAAGCCTTAGAAGCCAGACAGATATGGCACATTTTTCAAGTATTGAAAGAAAATAACTGTCAATCCAGACTCATATAACCAACAAAAATATTCTTCAGGAATAAAGGGGAAATCAAGATGTTCTCAGATGAAGGAAAACTAAGAGAATTTGTCACCAACAAACCTAACCTAAAAAATGGCTAAAGGAAGTCCTTGGAGAAAAAAGAAATGATGAAAGACGGAACCTTGGAACATCAGGAAGGAAGCAAGGACACAGCAAGCTAAAATATGTGTAAATACAACAGGCTTTCCCTGAGTTTTCTAAATTATGTTTGACAGTTGAAGCAAAAATTGTAACATTGTCTTATGTGGTTTTAAAAGTATATAGAGTAAATATTTAAGATAATTATGTTATAAACAGACGAAGGTAAAGGGATATAAAGGGACGTAAGGTTTCTGTATTTTATTCAAATAGGTATAATGACAATATCAGTAGTCTGTGAATATACATATATATGCATACGTACATGTAGATAAGATGTAATACCTATAACAACTATTTAAAAAGCTATAAAAAGAGATAAACTCAAAAACACTGATAAATAAAAATAAAATTCTAGAAACAAGTAATTCACAGGAAGACAAGAAAAAGAAAACAAATGAAAACAGAGAGATAAGAGCAATAAAAATAAAATGGCAGGCTTAAGCTCTAACATATCAATAATTACATGAAATATAAATGGTATAAGTACACCAATTAAAAGGCACAGATTGCCAGAGAAGATTTAAAACATGACCCAATTATAAACTGTCTATAAGAAATTCATTTCAAATATAAATATATTGATAGGTGAAAGTAAAAAGATGGAGTGGTAGACAAAATAGTGGCCCTCACAACAATATCCAAGTCCTGATCTCAGAACCAGTGGGTACGTTACCTTACTTGGCAAAAGGGACTCTGCAGATATAATTAAGGTTATGGGCCTTGAGATGAGGAGATTATCCTGAATTACCCTGGATATTCCAGGTGGACCCCATCTGATCACGTGAGTCTTTAAAAAAGCAGAACCTTCTGGAGCTGCAGTTATAGAGAAAGATGACTACAGAAGAAGGGATACAATGTTGCTGACTTTGAAGATGAAGAAAAGTGGCCAAAAGTCAAGGAATGTGGGCAGCCTCTGGATGCTAGAAAGGACAAGGAAATATATTTTCCTCTAGAGCCTCCAAAAAGGAGCACAGCCCTGCTTACACTCAACAACAGTAGAATACACATTCTTTTCAAGTGCCACGGAACA
>CAUYRT010041403.1:0-102421 GCA_963574885.1 Lepilemur ruficaudatus
GGAGGCCGAGGCGGGCAGATTGCTCAAGGTCAGGAGTTCGAAACCAGCCTGAGCAAGAGTGAGACCCCCGTCTCTACTATAAATAGAAAGAAATTAATTGGTCAACTAAAAATATATAGAAAAAATTAGCCGGGCATGGTGCACGCCTGTAGTCCCAGCTACTTGGGAGGCTGAGGCAGTAGGATTGCTTGAGCCCAGGAGTTTGAGGTTGCTGTGAGCTAGGCTGATGCCACGGCACTCACTCTAGCCCGGGCAGCAGAGTGAGACTGTCTCAAAAAAAAAAAAAACAAACCTCATTTTGGAAGATGCCATGGGAATAACAGAGTATGAACCTCCCAAAATCCATTCTTTCATAAGAGCAATGAGAACAGAGGCAAAAATTATCAAAAGTAACTTTTTCAGAACTCTGGAAATCAACGAAAAGGTTGCAACAGTCTAGGAAAATGACTGAATCCTGGTTTGGACAGTGAGCTGTGAACCATCTTAATTTCCTCTATTCTCTTTTCCTGCTCCCCAGCTTCATAGTAGCCTTGAAAAACAGTCTGAATTTCACAGTAGCAGTGAAAACCAGCAGATAAACAACCACTGGAGGGGACAGAATGGTTTGGAGCACCATAAAAATCCCATCTCCAGAGAATTGTCACATTTGACCTGTCTGACAGTTCCTTGGAAACACCCAGTCTCAGGATTTGTTTTTATTTGACCTAATTGAGAGTTCCCTTACTGCAAATAGCTTTCTCCCAGAGGAATATGTCTAAAACAAACTGTGGCAGTGGTTAATATGACAGTTGCCTGTGGTGGTAACAATCGGGAAAACAAAAGCTGACCAAAAACTTAGAAAGGAAAATCTGGGGAAGGGGCTTTGAAAAGCTCCAACATGTTCAAGTTAAGGTGCAGTATAAACCTAGTTTCATTTTGGCATTATAGGCCTACTTACTAGGGTGCTATATCAGAAATTACTAACTTTTTTTCTCCCACAACAAGTCAAAATTTGTACTGAGGAGTACAGATAACCTCATTTACTCCTTAAGGTTATTTTAAAGATGCGCGATTTGAGAAATAGTAAGGAGGTCAAACTGGTGAACAATTCACAGAACGAAGCTTTTAAAAGAGGATAAAAATTTCCGTAGGCTTTTTCTTTGAATGTTGTGGGTAGGTAGGAGTTTCATTACCTCTAATATTTTGATAATTTCTGTATCTCTGGCTAAAGTCAGATCTTTGTCCTAAAATCTAATCCTTTCATTTACCTATTTTTACAGTGATTAAGACCATCATACATGATTAAGAATCTTATAGACTTAGCTTTGAATCCTAGTTTTTGCCTTTCAGAAGCTGTTATTCAACCTAGTAACAAGTAATTTAATACCTTTCTAATTCTTTGTTTCTATGAAATTAGAAACATAAAAGCTATTTCTTATGACTGCTATAAAGATTAACTAAAATAATGCATGTAAAGGGCTCAGCTCAGTATCTGACACATGGTAAGGGCTCAAATGGTAGCTGCTATCCCTTTTATTATCTTTACTTACATACCTTAAAATCAAATGAAGTTTCTCATACTCCCTCAAATCCCAAACTGCTACTTCTGTTTTCCTTATTATAGAAGGCTCTGTTATTTTCCCCAAATATTTGTTGCCTCTCCCTAGGGTAAGATTATCCCCACCCCACTGATGGAAGGTTTGGCCATGTGCCTTGTATTGGTCAATGAAATGTGAATGGAGCATGGAGTTCAGCAGGATACAAGCAATATTCTAAATACAGGCTGGGTCTCAAGTGATGGCTTTATGGCACATAGCCACAGGTAACCTGTGAAGGACATGTAGTTTGAACAATAAAATTTCTGGTAAACTACTGAGAATAAGAGACTACTGTTTGTTATCATAAAATAATCTTGCCTATCCTAACTGATAAGACTTATCTTAGGGAATGGTCTTGCTACCTACCCACAACATGCAAAGAAAAAGCCTACGGAAATTTTTATCCTCTCTCTTAGCTTCATTCTATGAATTGTTCACCAGTTTTACCTCCTTACTATTTCTCAAATCGTGCATCATTAAAATAACCTTAATTTAGGTTTTTATTTTCTTCATCTATTATAATAATTCAGGAGCACACTTCTCATATGCAAAGCAATCAATCCCAAGTCTACCATGCCAACCACCTTACCTAACTCTCACACACCAAGCTAATATTCACCCTGCCCTAAATCATCCCCAGGGGCAGCTACCAGGCAACTAGAAACTACCCCAATAGCCCAAAGCCTACCGGAATTATTAACACTAGCCAATCCTACACTATTTACTCTGCCCTGCCTTGCCTTTCCTGTAGAAACCCCAACAAAGGTTTTGGCCTAGGCTTTCCCCTCACTCCTGCTTCTGCCTCTTGACCAAAATGTGATGCTTCCTCTGTGGCCCTGCCTGCATGGTATGGCATGCCCCCTTCTTTAGGAAACGTTTAAATAACAAAAGTCTTATTTCAATGGCATTAGCCCCTTTGCATCGTCTCTTAGGTTACCTCTATACACTAAAATCCAGTGGGTACAAATAATGATAATAATATTAATGAAATGGAAAAGATTCTGATTAAAAAACTTGATAAGCAGGCTGAATTTTTAAAGATCTTAACCAAAAGTTTAAATGCATTCAATCCTTTTGGAAGGTAAATGCATAGAAATTAGAGAAGGTGAGGTTAAATTAGCAAAGTGCTGAACCATACAAGAAACCAAAATGTCTGAAATTCTGGACAGGGACAACAGTGAATAAAGCTGGGCATTTCACTTGTGCATGAAGCTCATATTTCCTAAAGCTGATCTGGAGGGTCTAACAGGGCCTAAGCACTCATATATACCCACTACTTCTATCAGGAAAGGATATAACCTCAAATCAATCATATGACTGAGAACACACAATGGTACAGCCACCCTGAAAGACAGTTTGGTAGTTTCTTACAAGGCTAAACATAGTCTTACAATACAATCCAGCAGTCATGCTCCTGGAGGTATTTTTACCTACATGAGTTAAAACTTATGTCCACCCAAAATTCTGCACTTGAATGTTTAAAGCAGCTTTATTTGTAATAGCCCCAAACTAAAAGTAATGAAGGTGTCTTTCAGTAAATGAATGGATAAATGAACTAGTACATATGATGAAGTATTATTCAACAATAAAAAAATGAGCTATTAAGCCACAGAAAAAAATTAGATATGCTCCTAAATGAAAAAATCCAGTCTGAAAGGGCTATGCTGTATGGCATTTTGGAAAAGATTAAAAAAACTGCAGCGAGACAGTAAAAAGATCAATGGGTGCCAGGGATTTTGGGGAGGGGGGGGTGAAGGAAGAATCAAAAGGTAAAACACAGGGGATTTTTAGGGCACTGAAACCATTCTGAATGATACCATAATGGTGATAACTTAACATTATGCATTTGTCAAAAGCCATAGAACGGGTGTACATCACCAAGAGTGAACCCTGATATAAACTATGGACCTTACTTAATAATAATGCATCAATTTGGTTCATTGGTTTTAATAAATGTATTACACTAATATAAGGTGTTAATACAATAATACGGGAAGCTGTGCCGAAGAGGTGGTATATGAAAACCCTGTAGTGTCTGTTCAGTTGTTTTTTTTCTAAGACGGGGTCTCACTCTGTCACCTGAGCTAGACTGTGGTGGTGTCATTGTATTCACTGCAACCTCAAACTCCTGGACTCAAGTGATCCTCCTGCCTCAGCCTCCCAAGTAGCTGGGAATACAGGTACACACCACCATGCCTGGCTAATTTTTTCTATTTTTTGTAGAGACAGGCTCTTGCTTTTGCTTAGGCTGGTCTGAAACTCCTGACCTCAAGCAATCCTCCCACCTCGGCCTCCCAGAGTCCTAGGATTACTGGCATGAGCCACTATGCCCCGCCTTAATTTTTCTTATAAGCCTAAAACATCTCTAAAAATAGTCTGTTGATTAAAAGGGGGGCAGGGATTCCACAAACACAAAAAAAGGTTCAAAAGCTGCCAGTTGAAAGGAATGATGAATGGTTTACTACAGCTTTCCTAGGAGCAACAGTGATGCTTGGAGGGATTTTTCTCTAGTACAATTCATAAGCCAAAAGATCCACTATATGTAATATGATATAGTAGCAAATATATTTACTGCATTAAACCAGAAAATATTCACGAGCAGATAGGTAATCTTAACAGCCAACTACAAGGAAATTAATTTCATCCTAAGAGGTAGAACAGAAATCATCCCATATAGGATAATATTCCCAAGAAAGTCAGACAAGGGATAAAATATCTGCTATCCTGAATTTTTAACATCATGCTTGTATGTGACACTTCCCTCCTGTCAGGAACACTCTTTTAGTTTGCTGCTTACTCCAGGCACTAACCAGGTGGCGTTATATCTCCATAGGCAAGCTCTAACTTGGCATACCAATAAGTTCTTGAGTTAAGACAAAGAAATGTCTGCTGTTGGGTTCACTGCCCTTTCACAATTGTTACGTACTTTGTATAGTCCCTTACATTCTACCATAGCTATTAGTCCACACTCTTAGAATTACACTTTAATATGCATCCCTCACAACTATCTTCTAAGTTTTCTGATCCATTGCTTACTGTAACAATCACTATTGATTTAAATCCTGACTGGGATAGCTATAGTTTCTTCAGTCTTTTAAACTTTTATTGAGTGCTTCAATTCAGATTCAGCCAACATTTACTGAGCTCCTTCAGTCTCATTTCATTCCCATAGCTAGCTACTCTAAGAAGATATTATTACCTCCGTTTTCTAGAGAAGCAAACATATTCAGAGTAGTTAAATAACTTATCTTAGGCCCCTGAAATCAAATCCAAATCTATAAACCAATTTCAGTGCTTTTTCCACTGATCTTTAGCTTTCTCCCTATCAAACTACAAGGCACTCTCCCAGTTAGAATTTAAAGCTTTACGCCACCTTCTGAATTTTTTTTTTTTTACCCTACCAAAAAACCTGTCCTCTATACCTATTGACCCTACCCAATCGATCCTTCAAATCTTACCAGTAGGTTCTTCTATTCCCAGATACTTTCTCTATATCCATCTATAACATTACTAATACATGACAGCCATGGTACTCTCAAGATTTCAAGAAAATTCTTCCAAGAGAATCTCCTTAACGGGAGAAGAAGAGAAATAAGTGTTGAGAGGGCATTATTGTGTTGTTTCAGTCTGTTGTCTTCCCCTTAGCAGAATATACGACTATAGCAATACATCAATGTGCTATAATTAACTGCTTAATAGATTCTTTTATGCATTAGACTATATGAAACTAGTGACTGCCCGGAGGCAACAAATGATAACTGAAGACACTGTGAGAGCTTCATAAGGTAAAAATATACCTGCCAAATCTATTATTTTTTTGGGTAAAAAAAATCTTAACAGATTTAAATTTGACAATGAAAAACAAGTTAGTAAAATGAAGTTGCCACTAGAAGCTATCTGAGCACATATAAAAATTAAAACTAGGACAAAACATTTTTTATGCCACATTTATATAAAACAGAAAAATTTATAACCCAAGGCAATTGCTACTGATTTTTTCAATAGTAGTAGCCCCTTATCTTGTAAGCAAATCATAATTATGCACTATAGATATTGTTTGTAAAGTAACAAAATGTGATTTTTTTTTTTTTAGTTTCTCAAGGAGGCAGTATAAGCAACTGTTAGGAGCAAAAGTTTTCTGTGATCTTAAACATGTTATTTAGCCTTTCTGAAACTCATTTTGTTTGATCTGCAAAATAAGGACAGGTGTATCTACCTCACAGGATTTTTGGGAGAATTAAATGAGATCATAAAGGACTAGTGCATTATTTGTCTAAAAGAAAACAAAAATGACTTACTTGCAACTAAATACACACAGAAATTTGACCACAACTAGGTAGACATTTTAGAAGCAACTTCAAAAACAGTATCATTATTTTATCATCTTATAAACCAAAACAACATTTTTAACTGGAGTTTAAAACACAAATTAACAGAAATCTACTATTGTGAAGTTTAATTGTTTTAAATTTTGCATTCTTCTGAAAGAAATATATGTGTAACAGACATAAGGAAATAAAGCTTTCATTTTCCTTACCTGTTGTGTTCCATCTGCACTTACAATAGGGGCAGACAGAAGAGAAATATCACTACTTAAAATCTGAGTTGTATCCAGTAGCGGTGAATGTTCTGCCATTATCAATAAGACATTAATATACTGGATAACGCTCCAACTCTGAAAAATAAGAATAAATAGCCATTTGTGTATACATCTCTAAAATATATCAGAATATAATACATTCAAGATTTGACTCATTCTTTAACCTAAAGAGATATTCCTGTCAAAGGAAATTCTGCAATATTCTATTGACTACTTTTTTTCAGTCAGTAGACCATTTAAGGAAATATATTTCTTACAACCTAACCAACTATCTAAGCAGTCAATAAATTAAGATATATTAAAGCTAATATTAATATATCAACAGCCTCTATTTAAATTCCATGTCCATCTGCCTCTCCACCCCTTCCGTCTCTATATAATATTTATTTAACCACTGCTACTTAATCTAAACACTGGGATAGGCATTAGGAAATACAATGATTGAGGAAGGCAACAATATCATTGATTTTTTTTTCTATGAGCAGACACAGTAATTATTGAGACCTAATCCCCCTCATCACCCTGTCTCTAGGAACTACATTACTCAGACAGAGCACAATGGTAGAAAAATTTGCTCAGAATTAGGATAAGAACCTTCAAGTTTTAAGTTCTTATCTTACTTGTTTATTCTGTTTTTATTACTCTTTTCTAAGTGATACACTTTACAATAAATCAAATCATTTCAGTGATAAAATCCCATATATATACAAGTCTTTAACTGTAGATATTTACATAAGACAAGACCTGATATAGGCAACAGTTTGTATCATATATAACATCAACTAATAAAATATCAGCAAACTACATTTCAAGATGAGCAAACTGGCACAATCATAAATTTTACTGAATCTATACTGAAAAGTAAAATAAACATTTTTGGATGCTTACAGAATTCTACAATTCAGTAGTGTCAAGATATCTAACTTTTATAAGAAATTAAATTCATTTATTTAAAAATCTTGAATCTGCAGAAACTCACAAGTTGATCTGACTCAAAAATAATTTTTCATTTAGATATACAAAAACTGCTGGGCCGGGCGCGGTGGCTCACGCCTGTAATCCTAACTCTCTGGGAGGCCGAGGTGGGTGGATCGCTCAAGGTCAGGAGTTCGAAACCAGCCTGAGCAAGAGCGAGACCCCGTCTCTACTAAAAAATAGAAAGAAATTAATTGGCCAACTGAAAATATATAGAAAAAATTAGCCGGGCATGGTGGCTCATGCCTGTAGTCCCAGCTACTTCGGGAGGGTGAGGCAGAAGGATTGCTTGAGCCCAGGAGTTTGAGGTTACTGTGAGCTAGGCTGACGCCACGGCACTCTAGGCCGGGCAGCAGAGCAAAAAAAAAAAAAAAATATATATATATATATATACACATATATATAAACTGCTATAAGATTTTTAAAATATTCAATATAGGAATCTACTTCAATATTTCCTACTTAAGATCACAGTATGCAATATACTGTATTATTTATCTGTCTCATGACAACGCATGCCATTTAAACATCATGTTTATATAAAATATATAAAGGCAAATCTAGCTTCGGGCATAATCTGTATTGCTAAATTCTTTATAGTCCAATAAAATCACTGAGTACTTTAAATCGTGTCAAATAATGTTGTTCTGTGGAATATACAAAGAATTATAAGAAAGGAAAGAGTCAATGTACTATTTATCATTTTTGCATATCAGTTAAGTTAGTCTAAAAAGACACATTTCCAGGAAGCTAACTTGAGATTAATAAGAAGAGACTTGTAAGTCAGTCAATTTTCTTAGTTTTGAGCCACTTAAATTTTATCATTGTATTCTATTTGTAATATTCTATATAAGATGTTTAGCTAAAAATATAGACAACCATTACTTAAATTTAGGATGTAACACTGAGGACATAACCACAGTTTGATTTCAAGAGATGGTCTGAAAGCTTTACAAATAGAAATACAGATTTCTTCTAAAATTTCAAATTAATATAGAGGTTGGGTGTGGAGCCACACGCTATGTCTTAATATTACTATTTCACTTATAGCATTATCTTTAATTTTATTCTTTTAAAAAATACAACACAGCAAAGTTTCATTTATGAATTGGTTTCCTGTACAGCCACATTCATCACACTATATGCAAAGTGGTTGGTTTTATTTAAGCTTGCAAATTGCAAAGTTCTGCCCTGCAACTCTAATGTTGCACTTAGAAACCTAGAAATTCCTTTCATTGCTTGTGTAGAGAATACTACCAGCTTCTTTCAATCAATTTCTTTTAATTTTATTACTACTCACTTTCTACTTTCTATTCTCATCTTGTGATCACAAACAGCCTCTTGGTTTTAGCTATGCATGTATTTTAATTTGTTTTTTATAATGTAATATTTGATATATACAGAAAAAGAGGGTAGAAATGATTTGTAGCATTTGTTAATGTTGGTGGAGTAAAGACCTCCTCTTTCCCCTCCATGGCCCATTTCAAGCTATCAGTGATTTAAAAATGGACCTGCAAATTCCTGAATTTTCAACACCCAACTTTTAAATACAAGATGGTTTCTAGCATATCACTGTCTATATAGCAATATTAAACTATTTATGTAGCAATATAAACATTTAGGGAATCTGGGTGAAAAAAACCTTAGATATCTTTGTACTATTTTTGTAACTTTTTTTATAAGTCTGAAATCTTACAAATTAAGATTTGTAAGATTAATTGTCAAATTAAACAATATTTTTTTAAAATGCCAGATAGATTGAAGATCTGAATGTAAAAAGCAAAACAAAAAAACTTCTAAAAGATAATATTGAAGAATATCCTTATAACCCTGAGACAGAGAAAGAATTTTTAAACAGGGTATAAAATATATTTGTTAAACAATAAAGGAAAAAACTGGTATATTAGACTTCATTAAAATTAAGAACTATAATTTATTTAAAAAATCCTTAAGATAATGAAAAGGTAAGTCACAAACTGAGAGAAGATATTTACAGCATACATAACTAACACGAGCACAGATTTAGAATATATATAGGCCTCCTATACATTGATTTAAAAAAACAGAAAAATGACAAGAGACTCGGATACATTCTTCACAGAAGTAGCAATACAAAAGGCCAATAAACACATAAAAAGATTCTCAAACTCATTAATCACTAGGAAAAAGCTAATTAAAAATCAATGATATATCACCACACACCCACTGGGATGATAAAAATGAAAAAGACTGACAAAATCAAATGGTAGTGATGCTATGGAGTAACTGGCAAATACATGGAATGGGAATGCAAACTCATAAAATCACTTAGAAAAAGTTTGATTTTATCTACCAAAGATGAACATAGGCATATTCTATGACCCAATAATGGATTCAGCTATTAGACTCTTAGGATATATTAATACCAAAAGAAATGCATACACATATGGACCAAAAGACAAGTACAAGAAGGTTCATAACAGCATTACTTGTTAATCGCACAAAAGTGTAAACAACCTAAATGTCCCTTGTAAATAAACTGTGGCTGGTTCACTCATTGTACTATACATAGCATTGAAAATTAATGAAGTAGTGATACAGGGGACATGAATAAATCTCACAAACACAATGTCAGTGAAAAACAAACAGAAGAATACATACTGCCACAATTTTATTTATAGAAAGTTCAAAAACATAAAACCAACTTATACTGTTAAAAGTCAGAACAGACGTTGCCTTTGGGAATGAGCAATGGATGG
The DNA here is from genome assembly GCA_963574885.1 of Lepilemur ruficaudatus. Classification (NCBI taxonomy): domain Eukaryota; kingdom Metazoa; phylum Chordata; class Mammalia; order Primates; family Lepilemuridae; genus Lepilemur; species Lepilemur ruficaudatus. The sequence goes on from CAUYRT010041403.1 coordinate 9,891, forward strand.
GGACATGGGAGAGGCATGAAGGCAGTTTCTGGGGTGATGGTACTGTTCTATGTCTTGACCAGAGAGACTTATATGATGACTACCATCATTAAGTTATTCATTGAGCTGTATAGCTGTATAATGATTACATATGCACTTCTCTGTGTATAAGATACTTCAATAATTTTTTTGTTTTTTAACTCCAGCCTAGGCTGGAGTGCAGTGGCACAATCACAGCTCACTGTAACCTTGAACAACTGGGCTCAGGTAATCCTCCTGCCTAATTTTTTAAAAATTTTTTGTAGAGACAGAGTCAAGTTTCCCAGGCTGGTCTCAAAACTCCTGGGCTTAAGTGATCCTCCCGCCTCAGCCTCCTCCCTAAAGTGCTGAGACTACAGATATGAGCTACCATGCCCAGCCTAAAATTATTTTTAAAGTTAAAATTACCACGATTATTTCAACTGATGCAGAAAAAAACATCTGACAAATTCAACACCCCTTCAAATAAAAACACTCAATAAATTAGAAATGGAAGGAGTTTGCCTCAACATAATAAAGGACATATATGAAAAACCCACAGGGAAGATCATACTCAACAGTGAAAGACTGAAAGCTTTTTCTCCAAGATCAGGAACAAGGCAAGGATGCCTACTTTTGCCACTTGTATTAGACATAGTATTAGAAGTTCTAGTCAGAGCAATTGGGCAAGAAAAAGAAATAAAAATCATCTATATTAGAAAGAAAGAAGTAAAATTATCTCTGTTCACAGATGATATAATCTTATACATAGAAGATCCTAAAGATTTAAAACAAAAAAACTGTTAGAGCTAATAAACAAATTCAGCAAAGTTCCAGGATACAAAACCCAAACACAAAAATCAGTTGGGTTTCTATATACTAACAAAGAACAATCTGAAAAAGAAATTAAGAAAACAATTCCATTTATAATAGCCATCAAAAAGAATAAAATATTTAGGAATAACCCTAATCAAGGAGGTGAAAGACTTGTACATTGAAGACTGCAAAACACTACTGAAAGAAATTAAAGACACAAATAAATGCAAAGACATCCCATGTTGGTTTACTGAAAGAGCACACATTGTTAAGATGTCTGTACTACCCAAAGCAATCTACAGGTTCAACACAATTCCTTTAAAATCCCAATAACATTTTTTATATAAATAGAAAAGTTTATCCTAAAATTCATATATCTCAAGGGACCCCAAATAGCCAAGACAATTTTAACAGAGAATGAAGTTAAAGGGCTCACACTTCCTGATTTCAAAACCCATTACAAAGCTACAGTAATCAAAACAGTGTGGTACTTGCATAAAGAGGGACAAACGGACCAGTGAAATAGAGAGCCCAGAAATAGACTCTTAGCATATAATGCCAAATGATCTTTGACAAGGGTGCCAAGACCACTCAATGGGAACAGTCTCTTCAACAAATGGAAACAGCAAACAGCATCTTCATACAAACGAATGAAGTTGGACTCATCTTACACTGCACATAAAAATTAACTCAAAATGGATTAAAGATCCAAACATAAGATAAGTCAACTTGAGTGGTAATATATTTTTGGAAATCAGCTCACTACAAATTGTGACTGTAAACATTGTACTGTAAATGTTTTGTAGCTTTCCCCCAATAAAAAAAAAAAGAAAAAAAAGGATCCAAACATAAAAACTAAAATTATATAACTTCTAGAAGAAAGCACAGGGGTTAGTACCAAAAGTATCAGAAGAAAAATAAAGAGAAAGAAACATGGAGGAAAAGCTTCATGTCTTCAGACTTGGCAATGATTTCCTGGATATGACAGCAAACTACACTTAACAAATAGACAAATGGGACTTCATCAAACTCAGAAATTTTCAGGACAGAATCAGAGGACACAATTCAACAGAGTGAAAAAGCAACCTATGGAGTGGCAGAAAACATTTGCAAACTGTGTTAGATTGGGCTGCTATTAAAAAAAAAACACAACACTGACTGGGTGGTTTAAACAATAGATATTTATTTGTCATACTTCTAGAGGCTAGGAAGTACAAGATCTAGGTGGCAGCAGATTTGGTTCTTGGTGAGGACCCTCTTCATGTCTTTCAGATGGCTGTCTTCTCACTGTATCCTCACATGACAGAGAGAGAATGCGCTGGTATCTCTTCCTCATCTTATAAAAACCTTAATCATGGAGTATTCACCCGCATGACCTCATCTAAGCCTACTTATTTCCCATAATTATTTCCCAAAGTCCCCACCTCCTAATACTGTCACATTGAGTGTTAGGGCTTCAACCAATTTTGGAGAGACACAAATATTTAGTCCATTAACATTACACAACAAAATTAATGTCCTTTTCATTTCATCCCACAGCCCCCAAAGTCTTAGCTCATTCCAGCATCAACCCTAGAAGTCCAAAATCTCAGCTAAATATAATCTAAGTCAGATATGGATGAAATTTTAGGTATGTTTCATCCTGAGGCAAAATTCCTCTCCAGCTTTGAACCTGTGAAACCAGGTAAATTATGTGCTTACAAAATATTAATACAATGGTGGGACAGGCATAGGATAGATAGTTCCATTCCAAAAGGGAGAAATCACAATTAAGAAAAGGGTGACAAGTCCCCAGCAAGTCCAAAACCTAGCAAGGCAAATACACAAGGCAAATACCATTAGATCTTAAGGTTCTAGAATAATCATTTTTGATCCAATCCCCTGCTTTCCAGACCTACTAAAGCAGCAGTCCCACCTTCCAGAAACATTGGAATGGCAGTATCATCCCATGGGTCAGTGGTGTGGACCATCCCTTCTGCTTGGTGGAGGCCTGCCCAGTAGCTCCCTGCTGGGGGGCCCGCCTGCCTTTAAAACCAAGGTGGAGGCAGCCTTCCTCTGGTCACTTTTGGTCTATAATGGGAATAGTAGCCTTGATGATCTCTGAATTGCTTTTGGAATCCTTCCCTTTTCTTACAGGATAAGGCACAGCCTTTCTTCATTCCACCCCATGTTCTCTTTTAATACCAGCTGGCAGTATTTCTGCTAGTATTAATTCCTTCTCTATTCCTGGCTTCTGTTGAGATGGCTGATTAGGTCCATGGTTCACATTCACACTAATCTCTTTATCAAACGGTCAGTCAGCCACACTCTTGTGTTCTCTTCCAAACATCCTTTCTCATTTTTGCAATACGAACAAGTTGAGAATTTTCCAAATCTTTAAACTCTGATTCCTTTTTGTTTAATAATTCTTTCTTCAATTCATTTCTTTCTTCTCACATTTTACTATAGGATGAGATCCCTTATCAGAAATGCTTGGGACCAGAAGTGTTTTGGATTTCAGAATATTTGCATAGACATAGTGAAGTATATTGGGGATGGAACCCACGTATAAACACAAAATTCATTTATGTTTCTTTTTTTTTTTTCTGAGACAGAGTCTCACTCTGTTGCCCAGGCTAGAGTGCCATGGCATCAGCCTAGCTCACAGCAACCTCAAACTCCTGGGCTCAAGCGATCCTTCTGCCTCAGCCTCCCAAGTAGCTGGAACTATAGGCATGCGCCACCATCCCTGGCTAATTTTTTCTATATATATTTTTAGTTGGCCAATTAATTTCTATTTTTAGTATAGACGGGCTCTTGCTCTTGCTCAGGCTGGTTTCGAACTCCTGACCTTGAGGCTATCCGCCCGCCTCAGCCTCCCAAAGTGCTAGGATTACAGGCGTCAGCCACTGTGCCCGGCCTCACTTATGTTTGATATACACTTTATACATATAGTCTGAGGCAACTGTATACAATATTTTAAATAATTTTGTGCATCAAAAGTTTGACTGTTTTAACTGCGACCCATTACATGAAGCCAGATTTGGAATTTTCCACTAGTGGTATCATGTAGGCATTCAAAAGCTTTAAATTTTGGAGCGCTTTCAATTTTGAGTTTTCAGATTGGGGAGGCTCAACCTGTATAAGCAGTGAAGAGAAACCAAGCCACTTCCACTCAACACTTTGCTTAGAAATCTCCTTAACAACTTAATTCAATTTCATAGTTCACAAGTTCTACCTTCTACAAAATACTAAAACATGAACACAATTCAGCCAAGTTCTTTGGCACTATATAGTAAGGATCACCTTTTTTCCAATGTTCAATGACATGTTCCTTATTTCCATCTGAGGCCTCATCAGAATGGCCTTTACTGCCCATGTTCATACCAACATTCTGTTCATGACTATTTTGCGTCCTCTAAGAAAATGGAGGCTTTCTCTCCAACTCTTTTTTTGTGAGCCCTCACCAGAACTGCCTTTCACAGTCCCTTCATTGCAATCTTGGCTTTTTCTATCACACACACCTCAACACTTTTGCAGTTCCTTCCTATCCATTACCCAGTTCCAAAGTCACTTCCATTTTTAGGTATTTGTTACTGCAATCCCCCATTTCTTAGTACCAATTACTGTCTTACTCAGCTTGGGCTCTTATAACAAAATACCGTATTATAGGTGGCTTAAACTATAGAAATTATTTCCAGCAGTTCTGGAGCTCAAAGAAGTACAAGATCAGGATGCCAGCAAGGTTGGGTTCTTGGTGTGAGCCTTCTTTCTGGCTTTCAAATGGCCACCTTCTCCTTGTATTCTCACATGGTGAAGAGCAAGTAAGTTCCAGTCTTTCCTTCTTCTAAGGACACTAATCCCTTCATGGGGCCCCACTCTTGTGATCTTAACCTAAATCAAAGTATCTCCCAAAGACCCTCCTCCTCCAAATACCATCACATTGGGGGTTAGGGCTCAACACATCAAGTTTGACGGGACACAAACATTCAGTCCATAACACTGTTAGGTATAGAAACAGTACTGTGTTTTCTCACTTTGTCAATGCCATAATTCTGAATCTGTTCTAGTTTCCTTACTCATGTATTCTGCTATTTTTTTCTTCCGTAAGTTTGTCATTCACATCCATCCATTCTACCTAAATCTGTCCTATTCTAAGAATGCTGCTGTTATAATGACAATAGCTTAGATCTAGAATCTAAGGTAGATAGCTCATGAGAATGAGCTTGCCTCTGGGGTTTGAAGTTTCAGCTTTTCTTGCCTAAAAATCATGCGGGAAAATGCAAAGCAGGATTACTCCTTGGATAACAGCCATAGCATAATGGAGGAATCCATAGAAAAAATATGTACATTTAGCTTGAGAAATCCAATGTATCTTTCTGGTCTTTTGATATGTCTAATTCAATGAAGCTAAAAATTATAGGACTCCAAGGCCCTGTCTGAAACCACAAGACTATCATATCCAGTTGTCCCTTGGCCCTGGGGAATCGGTTCCAGGCCTCCCCCTGCCAAATTTTGGTATTTTGGATACCAAAATCCACAGAAGCTCAAGTCTCTCATATAAAATGGTGTAGTATTTGCATATAATCTATATATATCCTCCTGTATACTTTAAATCATACTTTAAGTTTACTTATAATACCTAATACAATGTAAATGCTACGTAAATAGTTGTTATACTGTATTGTTCAGGGAATAATGACACAAAAAAGGTCTGTAAATGTGTAGTACAGATGCAATCATCCATTTCTTTTGTTCGAATATTTTTGATTCACTGTTGATTGACTCCATAGATGTAGAACTGCACAGATATGGAGGGCTGACTTTTCTCCAAAGAATTTTAGTACTGCATTTAACTCTAGAATTTAGGAGTATTTAAAAATACACATATGAACAAAATATGAAGTAAAAATATTAAAATTACAATAGCTATTGTATCAGGATGGTGGGATTATGTGGATTTTTTTATTTCCCAAGGTTTTTTGTAATGTGGATATGGGTATACCACTGTCTCCCATCCAAATACTAACCAGGCCCAACCCTGCTTAGCTTCCAAGATCAGATGAGACTGGGCACATTCAGGGTGGTATGGCCATAGATAACCACTATCATCCAAATTTTGATTTAAAAATTAACAGTCAGTGTTGAAGAGCCATGGCTTATCAACCATCTAAGTACTCTCTAAGGAAAACAAATTTTGCTTGAACTTGGACTTTATCCAAATTACTAATTCATCTCATGAACTGATACCCTAAAATGTATTTTTCTATTTAGATCTGTTTCATTTTTAATTTTTGGATTTTTTATCTTCTAAACTTGACTATATTAGATTAAAAAAAGGCATTTTAAATCACCTGTAGTGGAATTTCCTGAGATGAAAGTCACGGAAGTCACTCTGCAAAATCATCCTATCATTTCTTATCGGAAACCTAAAACAAATATTTCACAGATTTTATATAACAGTAAGAACAGGATATTAGATTACTTTATTTTTTTTTTGCAAGACTAATTAATTCTTTGAATTACACCCTTTGACATTAACTGTACTCCAGAAAAATGGCTCTTATTAAATGCATTATTTCAGTTCACCTTAAATTTCCACATCTTAATTTGAATTTTTATGAAGATATAATAGGAAATTTTCCTTTTTTCTTCTATATTTATAAAAGAAATTTATATTCACAGAGAAAGTAAGAGGGGAAGAGAAGGACGGTAAGGAGAGAGTGCTATCAATCATTTTAAATGATATAAAACAGAATGAAAAATAAGACAAGACTTTATCATTCAAAAGACTTATAATTATCCTGCTCTTTGTTTTTCTTTTTATCCCCAGTGCTCACTTTTTCATTTCTTTGGACATTGGAAGTACAAAAGAAACACCAGTACAAGATTTAGTACAAGACAAGACTGCAACTAGGAGTACTAAGCTTAAAAAAGAAATAGAGGCAGTCCTCAACTAAGACATAGGCTGTCTTCCAACATTTCATTAGACGTTAGATATATCTGGAAAATATTTCCCCATAGAAACATTGTAATAAGTAATAATTAGGTTCTTAGAGCATGCTGTAAAAAAATTAAATTTAACCTATATCTTTTTCTTAAAATCTTTTTATTGTAGAAAATTTCAAATATACATCAAAATAAACATAACAGTATAATGAACCCAATGTACTCATCACCTCACTTCAATCATTTCAACTCACGGCTAGTCTAGTTTCATCTATACTAGCTCACAGTTCTTTCTGTCTTGTAGCGTTCTGAAACCTATGCAGTACATTCCATAATTACATTTGCAAATATTTCAATACGTATCTCTGAAAGATAAGGACTTATTTTTTTAATACAACCACAAACTATTACCATACATAAAAATTAATGATTACTTAAATCATCAAGTATGTGATCAGTGTTCAAGTTTTGTCTTACTTTCATTAAAATTTGTTTGAATCAGGATTCATATTAGATGCACATACCACTGTTTGCCATGTCTTTTAAAACCTCTTTTAATGTACGAATTATTCATTTGGTTATTATGACTTAGATAATAAAACCACTAGTGGTTTTAAAAACCACTAATTTGTGTCTGTCCTTAAAAAGTGACATAAACATCATATAGAACTGACAAAACTTTGCATCTTAAGATTTCATGAGTCAATCAATGGAGGTAATTTAAGAACATTAGCAAGATTATATTTTAATACTCTATTTTAATTTGACTGGAAAAATCTCAAACAGCCAATTTCTAAGATTAACAAATGTAGTATCAATATAGTGAAACATAGTTTTCCACATCTTTATTCTGTTAATATACTAAAATATAATTGCTGTTAATATAAATATAATTGCTGTTAATATACTAAAATTTCATTATCATCCACTATTATTTCATCTAAGAGGACATTCTGGGCACATTTCACTTCCTTGTATACAAATTTAGAAAGGAGTAATATAAGAATTTTGTATATTATGAAAATTTTCGAACATACAGGAAAGCTGAAATAACTGAACAGTAAACACCCATATACTTGCCATCTAGTTTCTACAATTGACATTTTTCTTATCACCTATATACTTGTCATCTAGTTTCTAAAATTGACATTTTTCTTATCACATATATTCTTCCACCCAACTTTTTTTTGATACATTTCAAAGTTGCAGATATCAGTATACTTCACCCCCAAACACTTCTCCATGTGTCACTAACTGGAATTGTTTAGTATTTTTTTTTAAAGAAATAAAATTTACATATGATGAAATGTCCAAAACTTAAGTGTGCTATCATGTGAGATTCTTTGAAATGAATTCTACCACTACCAGTAATAAAGTATCTAAAGTCCTATTGTTGCTCTAAGACCATGGTCTTCAAATACTGGCATGCATCAGAATCATCCACAGGGCTTATTAAAGCACAGATTGCTAGCCCACACACCTGGAGTTCTGATTCAATAGGTGTGCAGTACAGCACAGTAATTCGTATTTCTAATAAGTTCCCAGGTTAGACTGTGCTGCTAGTCTCAGGACCATACAAATCTAAGACTAAACTAATTTTTATGTAAGTATTAACTGATAAAGAAAATGTCCAAGTTGATAACAATGTACATTTAACTCATTCTTGAAGGCCCCATTCCAAATGTGAAGACATTCTAGACACGTCTAGTCTTGAAAACAACTACATTCAAAATTATAATTTTATATTTAAAAGAGAAAAATGCTTTTATAACAGAAACTCAGAAAATAAAGTGCACCAAAATTGTCTTGGTCTGCAGTTACGGTTACAAAGGTTTTGAATCACTAGTACAATTCTCACTACTTTAACCTATTTTAACACAGTTTCAGACCCAATAGTATACTGAATGGCTATTTCTAAAAGCATCAACAATAACTTCAGACACCAACTGGGAAGCTTCTGCAAGTGAAAGGTGCCATTAAAAATTAAACAGGGAAAACAGACAGAATTCAAAGCTGTCCAACCAGAAGGTATGGTCCTAAAATAATAACAAACCCTCTTAAGTTTTATTACATTTGTTACATCACAAAAGTTGTACTTGCTTATACTTAAAAACATACAAACTTTATTTTTAACTCTTTCCTGCCCCCAACTTCCATTTCTACAGCTAACAACTGTGGCGTGTAACACAGTTTTTTCCTCTGCACTTACCTGTGTATTAGGTTTCCTGGGAGTAGTTGTTACATAAATGAAATCACATATATTCCTTTTGTGCATTGTATGGTATTGGGTCTTGCTCATTCATATAAATTATCTTAAGAACTTACTAAAGAAGTACATCTATAGCTACTTCATGCTTTTTCATGGGTGCCTAATACTCCGTTGTAAGGACATACCATAATTTAACTATTCTAATGATGAATACTCAGATTACTTCCAGTTTTCCTTTATACATTTCTTCCTTTGCAGGGAATAATCATGTAATATTTTATATAAACCTACAATAGTATTTCTGTATTAGAGATATACAGAAATAAACTTCCGGTTCAGAAGTATGCACATTTTAAATTGATAGATACTGCCAAACTTTTCTCCTAAGAAGATGAAGCTATCTATACTCTGTTCAATAGTACATGAATGCCTACTTTCCAGTTTCACACTATTATTAAGGTTTTCCAATTTTTGCCAACTTTACTAGCAAAGATTTCTTATAAGTCATATCTCATTGATGTTTAAACTTCTCAGATTACTGGTGTGGTTAAATACCTTTTCAAAGCTTTATAGGCTATCTATATTTTTACTTCTAACAATGTCCTGCTTACATTCTTTCCCATTTTCTACCAGGTTATCTTTTTCATATTGATTTGTAGGCACACCATATACTTTGAATATTAATTTTGTCTATTATTACATGTCCAGTATTTTGTCCCAGTCTACTGTTTGCCTTTTTAAATAGTATCTAAGTTTGATGTCTCACTTAAAAGACCTTCTTTGCCCTAAAATTTTTTTTACTTTACTTTTAAAACTTCTCTCATTTTGTTTTTTATTTATAGATAATTTAGTCTACTTGGAACTTAGTTTTGAAAGTGTCATGAAGTGGATACCTAATTATCTTTACTCAAACTAGGTAAGACAATTGTCCTATACCATTTATAGACTAGTTCTTCCATACTCACATTAATTCTTTATCCTTGGATCTTCTCCTGAATTCTTTATTCTGTTCCTTTGATGAACATGCCTACTCCTACTCCAAATTCTTATTATTTTAATAATTGCAACTTTACAATATGTTTTGATCTTTAATGGGTATGTTCCCCTTTGCTATACTTCTTTTCGAAATTTACTTGGCCATTCTTTGCATGCCCCTTTCTCAAAATTTGAGCCATCAATTTGTCAAATCCCATTTTTTAAATCCTGTTGAATTTCTCATTAGAACTACTTTCACTTTATGGACAAATTTAATGAAAACTGCCATTTCTATAGTATCAAGTTGACATATTCAGGAACATAGTACTCCTCTATCCATTCACATCTTCTTGTGGTTTTATTCATATAGCTATTAATAATACACATTTTAAAAATTTCTGCAGTATTTTATAATTTGGGCCTCTGCTTTTTCTCATTGTATTTCATGGTGGTTATTACTAATGTATAAGAACGCTAACAAATTTTCTAAGTTTATCTTATAGCCTGTTGGTTTCACTGAAATCATTTTCTGTTCTTTTTTTACCTTTTTTTTTAAGTCAGGGTCTCACTCAGTCACCCAGGCTAGAGTGCAATGGCACCACAATAGCTCACTGCAACCTTGAATTTCTGGGCTCAACTGATCCTCCTGGCTCAGCCTCTCAAAGTGCTGGGATTACAGGCATGAGGTTACATGCCCAGGCTGAAATCATTTTTTAATTCAAATCATTTCAGTTGACTACCTTGTATTTTCTAAGTAAGCAATCACATCAACTGTAAATAATAACAGTGATATATTTCTCCCCCAGTATTTAGAGGTGAATTATCATTTTTGTTTTTTAATGTACTGGCTAAGACTTCTGGACTAATGTTCCTATTTTTAATGAAAGTGCTTCTAATATTTCACTGACATTTGATATAGGTTTCTGGTAGTGACCCTTTATAAGGTTATTATTAAGAGTTATCAGCGGCTGGGCATGGTGGCTCATGCCTATAATCCTAGCACTCTGGGAGGCCGAGGCGGGAGGATCATTTGAGCTCAGGCGTTCGAGACCAGCCTGATCGAGAGCGAGACCCTGTCTCTACTAAAAACAGAAAAATTAACCGGGCGTTGTGGCGCACATCTGTAGTCCCAGCTACTGGGGAGGCTGAGGCAGGAGGATCTCTTGGGCCCAGGAGTTCGAGGTTGCTGTGAGCTAGGCTGATAGCATGGTACTCCAATCATATATTTTTCCCCTTTAATCTACTATGGTGAAATACATTAGTATGTTTCCCAATACTCAATCATCATTACACTACTAGATTCAACACATTAGAACTGGTATGATTTAACAATTTTAGAAGCCCAAGCTCCGGAGTCAGAATGCATGGGGTCCAATCCCAGATCTTTCACTAACAAGTTGTATGATCTTAGGCATGTTATTTAATCTGTGCTTTAGTTTCGTCTTGGAAACAGTGACAAAAGTATCTGCCTCAGAGGGTTGTTTTAAGGTAAGCTGATACATGTCAAGTTGTTTGGAACAGCACCTAGGACATAAAGTGTTTAATACATATTAATTATATTATTTACTGAGTGTCTTGTATTTGCCAGGCACACAGAATACAGCATTGCATAGTTGGCAAACTAAGGCCTACGGGCCAAATCTGGCTTGCTGCCTGTGTTTGTAAATAAAGCTTAATTAGAACACAGTCACTCCCATTGTTTATAATTTATCTATGGCTGTTTTTTGCTTCTACAGTACAGTTTAAGTAGTTGCAATAGAGCCCATGTGGCCCAAAATGACTAAAATATTTACTATCTGTTCCTCTATCAAAAAAATTGCTAACCCCAGCAGTACTGTTCAAACTTAAGAAGTTCACAGTCCAGTAATGAGATAGGTAAGTAAAAAAAAAAAAAAAAAAAAATATATATATATATATATACACACTACAACATTACATATACTATCCAGATAATCTGTGAGTATTATGGAAACATATGGCAGTTAAGTACTACAAGACAAGAAGGATTCATACAAGAGAGGCAAGAGAAGAGGTATTTTATTGACTTTTTATTTAAAAATATGTGTTTATTTAGAAGTCATTATCTCGTCCTAGTCTGTGAATTCCTAGAGGGAAGGGAATATGACAAGCATTTTTGTGACATTCGAAATATCTAGGACATCTTAAGGTTTCAACAAATGATGGACAAATGGAGAATGAGAATAGGATACCTGAGTAAAAATGATTAGATATGTTTGTCAAAGTTCTAGATATAAATATCCTATGGTAAGCATTTTACTTGCCATGTTAAGTGGGCTCTATCTTTTAATCCTTGTATTGACAACAGACTAAGAGATAGCTACTATTATTACTCTACTATAAAATGAAGAAACTAAGGCTCATACAGGTAAAGTAGCATGCTCATATTTATATACAGCCAGTATTGGGAAGAAGCCAACAAACAAATCTATCTCCGCCTAATGTAAAACATATGCTCTTTACACTACACTACAAAGTTGGAAAGTAGTAGGAATTGATATAGTAACAGGATATCAACAGGGTATGGACTCTCAAAGATAGACAAAGGAGATTATAATTGGTGCAATAGTAATTGTGGTATGATTTTAATTTCTAGAATTAGGATATTAGCCTGGAAGCGGCCTAAAAGATGGTTAGAGGGACAGATGCCCCTACATTTTACCTAAAGTCTACTCTATCACATACATTAGGCCAGTTTTAGTAAGGTTCAAGTGATAAAAAGATAAAACTGCTGGCATACTATGGCATTTAAGGAATACTGATCTTAAGTATCAGAAATAGCTGGTTCTAAAAGTTACTAAAGAAATAAAAAGGTACTTCACAAACTGTTACACTAAAATGTTTTTTAAAAGTATATATTGCAAATGAAAATAGTACATGGAAAAATCCAGTCTTAAGAATAAAGCCATAATGAGAATGGCTGTCTTAAGAGAACCACAAAATCCAGAAACTTTGAACATTATGAAATCACAAATTATGCACTGTTTTCACTTTTAATTTAGAAAATCTTAAAAAAATTGATTTTAGTATAAATGAAATGACTATGCCTTCAAAGCTAGATCTCAACAAAAGTCATTGTTATGTATTTCTGTGAAACAAAGCATATAACTTTTTAAAGAAATGTCTAAATTCTGCTTTAAAATGTACTAAACTATACATCTATTTAGAACCCCTAGAGAGGTAGGAAGGTTTTTTTGCCTTCCAAATTATATGGTGGTAGGTTTACTGAAGAAAATTATATACATAAATCAATTAAAGTAACCTCACTAGGGGATCAGATAGTGAAGAAATCATATAACTTTTTTAAAGAATTCTGTCCAACTCTATATTAAATATGGATTCTGAGAAAAACAAAAAAACGTGCATTTCAGTATTTCTGATAGAGCCTGATTAACACACAATCTAATTTATCAAATTTAGATGAATTTACACCAAGTTTTATTTCCAGGTATACATAACACTTGCTTTGTATTTCTAGCAAATAGCACATAAGAGATCTCAAGAAGTGAGAAAGGAAGAGATTTGGAAGTCAATCAGAAGTATAGTTTCATCTGTAAAATGAGAGTACCACCATCTATCTGGCAGGTTTACATAGGATTTTAAAAACAACCAAGTATAGGGCCTAAAATCCAATGAGAGTTCAAGTAGATCTTATTACTATAGATACAGAAATAGTCTTCCCCTTGAAAAAAAGAAAACTATAAGGAGTGCATATTTTGCATATTTTTACCCCATTATGGAAAGAACAGCTGAAGTTGTTTGAAATAGATCAGTTTCCCTTGCAAAAAGGGACAGAGGCATTGGATATGAACTGCACTAAAAGATTATTAAGAATGGAAGTTTTTATACGCGTTCTGTTTGCCAAGAAAGCAGTTAAAACTTTTGGGTAAACTAACTGTTTATTGGAAACATACTATGTTTACAGAACTTTGGAGGATAACTCTTGAACTCAAGATTTCTGTTCTTATTCATTTTTTTTTTAAAGGCTGTATTGCTTCCAATATAGTAGTATTAATGTAAAGTATATGGTACACACTTTAATCCTCATGATTTCCAACATCTCTTTGGGTTCTCACAATATTTGTGAGGGAAACAGGATAGACATTATTTTCCTTTTAAGGACTAGAAAACCAAGATTGAAAAAAACTAACCTGAAATCATATGGCTAATAAGTGATGAAGCTGGAACTAAGATCTAGACTTTTGAGTCATCATCCAAGGTACTTTATTTCCTATTTTACAAACAGAAACAACTGGAATGGTGAGGTCGTTTCAAGCATTGACAAAAGAAGGGGGAAGACATGAATTTTTCCTTAAAGCAAAATTTAAAATGTCCAAATTTTAGTAGGTAGCAATTTATGAAGGCTGAAATTTAGTTCCAAAGGTTTATATTGCCTTAAAACTTAAGATTGTATATACACTCACAAAGTATGAAAAATGCTAATAATAAACAAAAGTACAAAAGTTTTGTGGTTTTGTTTCGTTTGGTTGGTTTTAATGTTTTTAACAGGAAAAAGGAAAACACCACTGATTCTATGCAGGCAACTCCCTATCTTAAACATCTTTACTTATTTTAGCACTTAATACTAACCCTGCTATAAGGAACATATTTACTAATGCCAGCTGAATCAAAGAACGCTCTTATGCAATATTCTTGCTTTTTTGATGCCACAAAATACAGAGTAAACCTAGCCAACCGATTCATGCAGCCATAACCTGAGGCACCACAATTCACGTGGTAATAGTACATGAACTACAGTGGGCTGAAGGAAAAAGAACTGCCTTAGAAATACATATCTATAAATTTAAAAACATGAAAGAGATGCCTCATACAAATGAATTTTCAAAATAACTGATAATCTTAGTGGAAATATTTTAAAGAGATAGATTTCTATTTCTAGGTCCCTTTTCCCTGTTTTAATCTGCACAACTCAAGCTCATTAATGCAAATATCAATTATTAGACTGTTCTGTAACACAGTGATTCTTCCTGGAGTTACTGGAGGAGATTCCGCTGTTTGTCTCTTTGCTAACTCATTCTACTACTACTTCTACTCTGAAAAACAAGATTTCTTACTGCTTGTTCCCCAGTTGTCATTTACAGGACACAGCACCCTAGCCAAGGCGCCAGCTGTAGTTTAAAAAAACGTAAAACCAGCATAGGCAGTTGCTATATCCCTAACCTTATACAAATTCTAAATCAAGCCACTGTGTAGCTATTTTCACTCCTGTAAGGCCTGGCTCAAAGGCTTTTCTTCTTTCACTTCCTAGTTCTGAGACCTATTCTAGGCTCTTGCTAGAGGTTTGGCCACAAAAATAACAAAATAACAATTACAGCAGTACTTATTTCTGCATATTTCCTTTACTTTTAGTATGACATAACGAAAAATAAATGTGATAGTCACAAAACACACCAAACAACCATGTAGACAAAATGCTAGAAGATACTTCACAGTATGTGCTATATGGGCAATTACTTAGCTAATTATTAGCCAGGAGTCAGCAAACTAAGCCCGCTGGCCAAATCTAGCTCACAAATGGCTTGTTTCTGTTTGGCCCTTGAGCTAAGAATGGTTTTTATATTTTTAAAAGATTGTAAAAAACAAACAATAAAGAATATTCAACAGAGACTGTAAATGGCCTGCGAGGCCTAAAATATTTATCATTTAGTTCTCTACAGAAAAAGTTTGCAGATCCCTAATCAAGCTATATAAAACCAACACATATAATTTATCCATTATACATAAAGCTTAAACTATTAATATGTCAAAGTAGATATATAGTTCTTTCAGTGATAGATTCCTAATGATACAGCCAAACTGTCTTATCCAGCCCTGTCTATTCCTCTTTTGACCATGCCCTGGGGCTTAGCTAAAATCTCTACCTAACCATCTTTCTTCCTTCCTCCTAACACTTGTCCTTGGATGCTCTCAAACTAGTCACCTTCCTACTACTTCCAACTCTGTCTATCAATCTCTTATGGAATGTCTTTCCCTTTGCTATCTAAATCTTTCCAAAGTTTCAAGTGTGACTTCCTCCAAATGCCTTGCAGGGTTGTTCGAGCCCTCACTGGCCTCACTTTCCTTTAAATTACAGTTGGTACCACAAAATTTTATAATGCCATCTCATACATTTTGTTAATACTTCCCCCCTTTGTATTAGTCTAGTATCCCTAACTAGTTAGTAAACTACTTGAAGGAAGGAACACATTAGACTGTGTTTGTATCCTCACTTTAACAATATCTCATCATCCTGTGAGCACATGCCATCTCTCAAGTACACTTCTCTATCTTGGATAAAAAAAGATAGCCTGAGGACTGGTAATGGGTGATAAGTGATTGGAAATATCAAAAGATGATGCCCCTAAAGGAACTTGTAGACCATAAGCTACAAAGCAAACTTAGAAAGTATATATTAAAGACAAGCAAAATCAAAATAGTGGGAGGACAGAAAGATAAGAATAAGGAGATAAAAAGAGACCACCGAATAATTACCTGAAATAAAATAAGACTAAAATAATGAGAAAATTATCACAGCTTATAATGCATGTAAAAGAACAAAATTTGCCTTTCAACACTATTGGCCACTAATTTTCTTTTAACAAGCAGCTCTTGACATTGATACACATGGGGGCCATATTTCTTGTTTTGCAATGTGATAAAATGAAACAGTAAAAGACAATGGAATAGACATGCATAGTACTCTAAATCTTTGGATTTATAAGATTGTGAATTTATTTGAAGTCTGCTAGAGATTGCTAAAAAAAAGAAGGAAAACAAAAACACTAATCATTTATCAATTACCTAGCTAATAAAATTGGAAATCATGTGCATATCCCTTTATCACTCTCAAAGATACCACCTAGACTCATTTTTATGAAAAAATGCACCAAGAAAAAAACTAAATGCACTAAAGAAAAAAACAAAACCCTTTTGGTTACTTCATCAAATTGTATTTTACAAATGTAGGCAAATTATAAGGTGCACAAACTTTGGATGTATGAACATTAAAAAAATGTTTTAAAACAGGCATATATATACTACCCATGAGTCTAATCTAAAAATGGACAAATTATAAATTAAATGCTCTTTATCTAAGTAAAACTACAAAAGACAATGAGAATATTCATCATGTATTCCCTCTTTTTTTGTAGGTTTTATACAATCTCTCAGCCCTTACCTATGTCTGGCTGGTCAGGGCAGAGGGACAAATTTTTTCTTAATTAGCAATATGCTTAATATTATATTGTAGAAATTTGACAAGATGTAATCATTAAATGCGTGGTAAAAATAAATCAGCTCTCAATTACTCACATGAAGAGAGGAAGTGATGACACAGATGTCGTCAAAAGAAGATTATCATAGAATCTGTTTTTTCAAATATATATCATTAATTTGGGAGAAGTAAATTACCCTTACAATTATGCTTGACTGGGGCCAGTGTTAATGTTCAGAATTTTATTTTTCCTGAACATTCAATGATTTGGAGGCCAGACAATAGGGAAAATGGAGTTAATTCAGAAGCATACAGGTGGCTAAAGGTAGACAGCCTGGGATAAAAAATTTTCCAGTTAACCTACACACAGAAAACTGACAGATAATCTATGAAGGGAAAGAAGACACACTGTAAGATTAAATGTAATAGTGCTAAAAAATCTTAGATACAAAATTTAATATAAAAATTTTAACATGATTTTTCCTGTCAAGTCATTGTTCCTTCTTCCCACTAATTGGTATTATTAGTGATAGCAAGAATTAATGGACTAAAAATCTAAAAGCAAAATTTTAGATTATATTTATAAAAGATGTGTTAAAAATCCCTCATCACTGTTTTCTCTTAGGCCCACCATCTGTTTCAGTGAGTACTTTATCTCATTACTTGAAAATAATTAATTCAACCAAGAAGGTATCAAAAAGGCAAAGGACTCATTTCATTTGAATATTTTTGGGTGATTTAAAGAAAACTTACAAGATGGCCAAGAATTACATAGTTAGCAAATACACAAAAACTAAACATTTACCCAAACACAAGATCAGAGCCACAAAACTCAATTCGTTTCTGCCTAACATATGGCTCAAACTCCAGAGTGGCATATGTTTAGTACTGGTGCTGGTAACAGCATGATGATAAAATATTACAGTAAGAGTTCAACAGTTATTTCATTTCTATGATACAGAAAAACATACACTTTGGTTTCAAGAACTAAAAACACACCACAGTAAGAAGCAAAATAATTATGTTGCTCAGTTTTAAAAGTCCACAGTGAACACATAATGAGGATTATACCGCAAAAAGAAAAAAAAAATCGTCAGCTTGTGGTTCTTAGTTAATAGATGGTCACACACAAAGGTGTCCAAAGGAACCTACGTAAAATCTCACAAAAGAAAATGTCTAATTCGCACCCCCAGCAACCACTACATTCCCCCCTCTAAAATACCCCAAGGCTTTTAACGCTAACAGTTTAACAAAAGAACGATCATACGACCACATTCATTAAAACAGCCCCCTTCCTAATCACAATGTGACGACGAAATTATTTGCCCATTTTCCTTTACCTAACACATGACGTCCTTCCAAAGCCGTGTCAAAAGTTCGACGATCCAGGCTGTTAACCAGGGCGAGGACTGCAGCCTCGAGTGCACCTCCCGACTGAACAGGTGGTTAACTCACCCGGGGAGCGGAACTGCCAGGTAGTGGCAGCAGCCACACAAGATCAAACAGAAGGGCGGGTTTTCGAGGTTTTAACCCCAGGATGAGCCGGGGAGAAACACCCTCGAGAAACGCGTTCAAGTTCTGCAGCTGCCGGATGGCCAAAGCCGAAGGCGCGGCGGGCGCCCGGCGATGCTCCCGGGAGGACTCCGCACCCGCCCCTCGAGCCCTCCGGAGCTACGCGACTCGCTGCCCGCCGCCGGCTGGGAGGCGGGGGACAGAAGGGAGGGCCGCCCGCCCCTCGCGCCGCCAGGGCTGGATGGCGCCCCCGGCCGCGCCCCCGCAAGCGTGTCCCGGCGAGGCTCGGCCCGGCAGGTGCTAGACAACCCGACGGGTCCCGGCCCCGGTCCCGCTCCCCCTCCGCCCACAGCGGGGTGGGCCGGGCCCCTCGACGGGGCCAAGCCTTGCCCGGTGCCCCGGCCCCCAGCCCCAGCCTAACGGTTTTCGCGGAGCCTGCTCCGGGGTGGGACGGGGCTGGGGCAGCTCCATGTCCCCCGCCCTGCGCGGAGGGAGTGCCCGCGCTCTCACCGCCGACTCACGCCGTTCTGAGGCGGAGGAAGGCGGCTCCCTTAGCGCCTCTTCTTCGGGTTCCTGATCGTTCTCTCTCCACCTCAGCGGCAGAGCCAGCTCTCGGGGCCGCCGCGGCCGTTGGCGCGCTGACTGTTGAGGTTGTTTCCCGGCAGTGACGGCGCCGCCTCAGCCCCGCTCTTCGCTCCCTCTCCGTGTAGCTCCCGCTTTCTGTTTCACCCGAGGGACCACGAACGCCGCCGCCGCCATGCTTACTACGGAGCCGGGAGGAGGAGCCCGCGGTCGGCGCGCCGAGTGCGGCTGCGCGAGCCCCGCCGACGGCGCCCCCGGCCGGCCGGGACCCGGAGCCCCCTTCCTGCGCCCCGGGTCTCTCCCGGGAACTCGAGTGCCCGCGCAGCCGCCGGTGCTTGGCGTCCGAACGCTCCTGTCCGGTTCCCCGCGCGCTCAGAGCCCTCCCGGGCGCCAGGCTCTCTCCCGAGGCCTGGCCGCGCCTGCCTGGTCGTAGCATCCGCCACGGCCACGCTCTGAGCCCACTCGGGAGAAGTGGAGTTAATTCACCCTCTTAGGGTCACTCACACAATTCTCAGTCCACATTTTAAAAGACTCCTCTGAGACGCTCCGAGTCAGCCCATTTCCGAAAGCACCAGAACTGAACGCTGGCAGGTGCTTTTAAAGACACTCCCCCAAGGACTAGGAAGCCAACTGAAGTGGGCTTGGGTGTTTCCAATCCCGAACATTTAGAGCCCGGGATCTGGATAGCAAGCAAAAATATTTAGAGTTTTACTTCAGTTGAAAACGGGGGTAGGGGGATTAATTTCATGGTCTTTTCGGTAGCCAAATCGTGTGGAAACCCATTACCTTAATTTTTTACAACAGCACGAAGACTTACGAATGAACGCAGCAGAGATTTCCTCAAACCTCAAGCAATTGGGGGCGCTGCAATAATGCCCAAGGGCTGGCCGGGGCTGCTTCTACAGTTCCCTCCCGAAGAGTTCAGGAGAGGGTAGTCCTGGGAGGGGGAGTCCTACCCCAGTAACTGTCCTTTCAGAAATGGTGACGGATGTAACCAAGCTCCATGTCTGAACTTTATTTCTGATTATTAATTGCGTGGCCTTTTAAAATAGCGATTTGTAAAACCATTTTACAGAAATCTCTTTAAAATGAACTTACTCTCTGCATTCTTAAAGAATACAATGGTTAATGAAATCCTTTGTTGCTGATTGACCATCAGATGTGATACCCTGGCCATAGGTCAGGTCCCAGAGGATTGCGGAAGTATATAGAATCCTTATTTGGCGCTCTCTTTTTTTCTCTTTGGAACGTTCTCATCACCTTTTCTAACGTCTGTCACTGCTTCTCATCTTCTCATCTGCCTCTTTATCCACTCTGATCCTTCCTCTTACTCTTTCTGCTTTACTGTTTATTTTCTGCTCTTTTCTCTCTCGGCTGCTTTTCTTGTGGCTCCGGGTGATGATTGATCAGACGTTTTATACCCACAGCTAATGAGGGGTTCCGTTTCTTCTGGTCAGTAAATAGGATAGTGACTCTCTATCAGGTAGCATCTTGAGATATTTTCATTGCTCTTCACTATCAAAATTTCTTTCCCTGCGAGAGATGTTTTCTTTTCTTAACTTCCAGATTTGCCTTCCAGACAAAATTACTAGCAAGCTGATCTTGGAATAACTGAAGCCTAACTGTATATTGTTTTGAAGTATGAAGGTTTCATCAGATTTTATCAGAATATGGGTAAATTGGGCGGCTTCTCCATATTGTTGCCCAACTCTGTTTGGTCTGAGACTAAACTAGTGGTTGCCAGACGTTAAGCTAGTAATTTCTTGCAATCTACCCCTCAAGATTCTGATTCCTTTGTTCTGAGGGGAGGCCAAGAAATAGCATTTTTTAAAAAACCATATATTAAAAAAAGTCTGTTTGGGGCATACCTACATGTACAGGCAGAATGAGGAAGAACAGCTATTTTGAAAGAGACTAACACATAATTTAAGAATGTCATTGAAGTAGACCTAGAGATTGTGGTCAACAACATGCAGTGGTGTAAGGCTGAGTCAAGGAAAGACAGGAATTTATGTCCTGTGGAGAGAATAAAACACACATATATTAATAAATGATCCTAGCATGTGCACCAGTACAAGTTCTCTGGGAACACAGAGAGGGACAAGAATTTATGTTGGCTTTGAAGAAGTTGTTACTTCTCTTCTCAGTGCTTCATTTTTCTCATCAATTAAATAAGGACCATTTTTACTCCTCATCTTTCTTGACTTCTGAACAATGCTCAACACTTTGACCACTATTCTTTCTTAAACATTTCTTCTTCCTTCTTTGGCACTGCATTTTCTTGGTTTTCTTCCTGCGTTGCTGGACACTGCTTCTCTGATTCCTTTGCAGATTCTTGCTCTTTCCCTAGGATATTAAATGTAAAAGTTCCTAAAAAATCAGTCTTAGGTTCTTTCCTTTTAGGTTATTTTCATTATAATCTCTTGGCCTAAGCAGCTCACTTATACGGATGGCTTCAGTTATCATCTATATGCCAGTGATTTCCATATATGTGCCTCTAGGCCAGACCCTTCTGCTAAATTCTAAATCTGAAGCCAAGTGCTTCACTGACTTATCCACATAATGTCTGAAAGTTACAAAATTTAGTCCGTGTTCATGAACTCTTCTTGTTTTCCTTTTCCCTCATCTATCCAATTGTTCAAATCAAACATCTAGTAATCATCCCTAACATCTCCCTCACCTCCATTCTCCATATTTGTTGCAGCATTAACCCCTGGAAAATTTGTTTCTAAAATCTCTTTAATTTGTCCACTTCTATTCAATCACCGCTAATCTAATTTGGTCTCACTGCATGCATTCTGGGCACTTCCATTTATTCTCCACTTTGCAGCCAAAATGATCTTTTGAAAATCAGGGAAGATTAGGTCACTTTTCCCATAAAACCCTTCAATAGCTTCATGTTGCTCTAGGAGAAGACTAGAGTTCTTAAGGTCTATGTCACTACAAGACCATGTGAGGTATAACCCTGCTTGGCTTTTCCAGGCTCATCTCACACCATTTTCCCCTTGCTTCCTGGACAGAAGACTTCCTAGCCTTCTTTTAGTTTCTCAAAAGTACTGTGACCTCAACAGCCACAGGCTCTCTAAACATGCCCTTCTCTCTTTTAGCTATCTTATCTCTTACTTGTCCTTCAGGTCTCAGCTTGAAAGGGACATTCTTGGGAAAACATTTCTGACCTCCCAGATAAGTTCAAGATCCCTTGTTGATGTCAGTTGTCCTGCCACTATGTACCTTCCTCTCTTTTGACTTACCACATTAGATTAATTACATTGTAGTATGTGTAAATACTAGGTTAATGTCTGTTGCTCCCTACATTAGGACGAAGACCGTGCCTATTTTGACTTGCACAGTGCCTGGCACATAGAAGGTGCCCAATAAATATTTGCTGAATAATTGAATGTTGTTCTTTTATGTTCTTTTCCAGGACCCTGGAAAGTTGTTGGATTGTGAAATGAGGAGATTACTGATCATTTTCAAGAGCGCAATCTTCTGTATGACTGCTGGAAAGAAATACAGGAATGTTTTGGGAGATTATTCTTCATGGGACTCAAGTATTGCTGTACATCTTGTGAACAGAGGCACTAACACCTTTTGTTCCAGACTATCTTTTCAAGGATGTTTATTTGGCGAAGAGCCTTGGAAAATAGTGATATTGTCCAGCATCAGAGCAAAGGGCACATTTGTTTACCATCCAATATAATAAAGATATGTCTTCTTCTGGGATAAAGGTTGAGCAGGTTTTCTTACAGCCCATTATAGAAGATTGGGGGCTTCCTAAGCTTAGGGTTCCTCAGTGGTGACACAAACCCACTGCAGGTGCAGCATCTGCCTGAGCCTCTCCATGTTATTCCAGTGAGACCTGGGCAGCAAGAGAACTGACTGAACATGACATTGGTGCCACTTGCTGTGCCATGAGTGATATAGTCCTTTCACCCAAAAGCCCCATGTCTTCTGCCAGCATCCATGAAACTGTAGCATGTTAAATTATTAGCTTGCAAGGAGGATACAATCTTAGACCCTTCACAGTTGTTGAAAAAATACAATGAGTTGAAGAGAGAGGAAAAGATTAAGAAGTCAAATAGCAAGTGGAGACCATTTAGGAAGTGTAGGAAGAAAAGTTTGGTGATGAAGAGAAGGAGAGAAATGGGATGGCGACTGAGGTGGGAGGGGTGTCCTGGCTGAATACTTTGGACAACATTGGGGGTCCTAACTCTGACCAGAGCTACAGAGAAGATGATTGCTATTGGCCGTCCCTTTGGTTGGGGAATAGGTGCAAGTCTGAAAGAGGAGAGGGAGGTGGAAGCAGCTGGTCTGGAGGTACCAGTTAAAGCAGCCAGAAGCTTTTGTTTGTTTCTGAGAAGAAGTGTAGTGGGAGGAGAGACAGGCTTTGGAGTTATATAAATCTGGGCTTGAATCCCAGCTATATTACTAACTGATTGATTTATTGATCTTGGGCATATTATCCCATCTTTCTGGGCCTCAGTTCTTCATCTGTAAACTAAGGATAAAATATCTATTTTGCAGGTTTAAATATTATAATGCATGAAAATGCCTGGTATGTGCTCAGTAAATAAATGATAGCTACATGATTAGGATGTCCTGGTTAATTGTGACTTGGTGAGGTTAGGGAAACCCAGAACCTTCCTCCACATTTCCAGGAATACCTGGGAAGGAACTTGGCTAGGGTCAACACTTGCTCCGAATTCCTGATGCTAGTGCCATCTCCATTGCTTACTGCACTTTCCTATGGATGGAACAGTTCATTCCAGAAAAGCAAAAGAAGCAAGACACAGAATAGGAAGCAACTTGAGATTGAATGTTGGCCATTCCTACCACAGAGAATTTCTCAAAGCCATCATTCTCCTCAGACCCAACCTTGCTTCTTTGTTGCTATGGTCCCTCACTCTAACAAGGACCTTCTCCACATTTTGCTGAATTTCTGAGACCCCTAAAACCCCCTTCCTTTAAAGTCACCAAGGAAATTTTCCAAAATGTTGTTAACTTATTACTACTCAAAGCAATTTGGCTCTTTGTTTTCTGTCTCCACTTTTATGCAGTAACAGCCTTTGAAGCTTTAGCTTTATTTCAAAACCAAGACAGTCCCTTAAGGTGATTTCTTAAACTAAAGAGTAACTCTGTCCTAGAGAAGTGATTCTTAAACTTTGGTATGAATAAAAATCACCTGTGGTGCTTGTTTAAGATATAGTGGTTTTTATATATGCCACCTACTTACCCCAATATTTGAATTCAGGAATCTTGCATTTATATCCAAGAGATTCTGATGAAGGTAGTCCATGGGCCATTCTTTGAGCATCTTAGAGCAACCAGCTCAAACAGCAGTCAACTTTCACAAATAAGTCTTTTTTCTTTCTGTGACATAAAGTAAAACTAGGATTGACTCAAGTGTTCAAGAAAACCACTCATGTATGTTTCATGTCTTTTATACTGTTTCTTCTTTATAAAGAAACCAATTAGGAAAGACCAAGGAATTCCTTAATCATAAAATGATAATCCTGATAGTCCAAATTTGTCAATGTTAATGATATGGTTTCAAAGGAATGCTATTGGGACAGTCTTACTTCCAAAAAGGCAAAAGACTTATCTGGCTACTGGCCAGAAATTATTGAATAGCTTCCCCATCTGAAGGGGCTATACAATAATAGATTATAAGGATTTTCTCTAGGTTGAAAAAATTAAGTTCCTATATTTGTCTTTTAGACTGTCAACAGCTCTTTGATGTTCTGTACCACTTTAGGAGGCTTTGATAACAGCCCTGAGGTTGAACACACTGTGATCATTATCCAGCATAACCAGATGACATATGAATCAATTTTAAAGACAGAAGAAGGAGATAGGCATCTATAAGGATAATGAGGCAGATGACTTGGGATTTAAAAAAATCATCCCTGAACTATCTGGCTTTTTTTCCCTCAAAAAAGAAAATTTCCAAACCACCTTAATGCAATAGTTGTTCAGCAGAAGGTTGTCTAGTTTCCATGACTTTGTGTAGAGATGAGAGTTTTTGTCAGAGTTGATTTCTAATTTTATTCCACTGTGGTCTGAGAAGATACATGGTATAATTTCTATATTTTAATTTCTTGAGACATGCTTTGTGGCCTAGGATATGGTCAATCTTAGAGAATGTCCCATGAGCTGATGAGAAAAATGTATATTAAGTGGTTTTTGGGTAGAATGTTCTATAAATGTCGGTCAGGTCCATTTGTTCTGGAGTTCTGTTTAAGTTCATTGTTTCTTTGTTTATTTTGTGTTTGGAGGATCTGTCCTGTTCTGTCAGAGGGATGTTGCTGTTTATCATTTTGTTTAGATAAAGTAGGATTTACTTTATGAATCTGGGTGCACCTGAGTTAGGTGTCAGGCAAGTGGGAGGGGAGAGGAGGGGATGGGTATATTCACATGTAATGGGTGCGCTGCGCACTGTATGGGGGATGGACACACTTGAAGCACTGACTTGGGTGGGGCAAAGGCAACATATGTGACCTAAACATTTGTACCCCCGTAATATGCTGGGGGAAAAGAAAAACCCAGAGCACTCCTTTCTAAGATAACAATGAGATTTTAATTTGGACAAAATAAAAATAAAATTTAAATGAATTAAGAAATGAAAATTCAGATAATCTAAATTCAGTTGTAATTCACCAAACTTGGGAAAGCTCTTCCTCAAGTTTCAGAGGCAAATATTTAAAACAAATTGCATTTGCAAATTGCTGAACCCTCACGCTGCTCCTTGGCTATAAATTCCTACTTGCCCAGGCTGTATTTGGAATTGAGCCCAATCTCTCTGCCCCACTGCAAGATCCCATTGCAGTGATCCCTGTGTCTATAGTGATTGTCTTGAATAAAGTCTTTCTTACCATACTGTAATAAACATCATTGAATAATTTTTTTCTTTAACAACTCTAACATACTCTTTATGTTATTTGATGTGAGTTTAGCAGGGGTGAAATTTGAGGTGAATCTTGAAGACTAGGCTTGGAATAGAGTGGTCACAGTGGAGCACTCTGGCAGGAAACATAGCTGACAAAGGCATGAAAGTGGGAAATGCCAAGTATGCCTGGGGGTAAGAAATAAGCCAGGGCAAAAATCTGGGATGGAAGGTATGAAGATACAGGGCAGGAAAAGAAGTTTGGGCCAGATTAAGAAGAACTTTGATTGCTACGTGAAGAATTTAGGAACTACTTATTTTTCATCAGGTGGTCAGGGAACTGAAATGGCAAAAGTTAGAAAGCTATTTGGTATTGTTGATTAACGGACCTTTTCATTGATTTTTGTCAAGCCACTGTTATCAAAAGCATTTTAAATAACCAATTCATTAAAACAAGAAAAAACACTTTATAAATTACTACCATCAAACCAATGATGAGAAAAGAAATTTTAACTTTGCATAATTTTTTTTAAAAAAATTAAAAATAGACATCAAACAAACAAAAAACCTTATAAAGAAAGAAACTGATTTTTATGACAGGAAAAAAAAGGAAAATTTATTTATTCCTTGCTTTAAGATAAATCAAAGTCCTAAAATAATCTACACGACTATGAGAAATGAAATAAGTTATTATAGGAAGGTATTAGTTGACTAATACATCTTTAGGGGATAAAATGAAGAAATATTAAAGCGACAAGCCAGCTAACACTAAATTGAGAGATACTGATAAAGTGGGCCACCAATCAGCCTGTCAGTGGACTATTATGTTGCATTACAAACCTCGTCTTGAAGCAATTGGTTTCAGACACGTTATGGGTTAGATAGACTTTTGGGCTAGCCTAGAAATTCAACTGTCATTTATAACTTTGTTTCCATGGCAAAATGCCTTTGCAAGTTCTAAATAGCAGACTTTCAAATTAACTTTTGGTATATAACCCATTTGCAACTTGGGGACTGCCTGTGCTTTGAATGTAGATGGTCTATTATAACCAGAACTTTAACTCCACTGACTCTCAGAGGATTTCAAACTAGTTAGTATCTTTCTTTCAAATCCAATACCTTATTTGGGAAAAGGGATTAAAGAAAGTAACCTACCTGGTGTGAAGACAAGACATATCCAGTAACTTTTTCCCACTAAAAGCCTAATTATAAGGAAGAAAACATTTTGTCTATAAGAAGAAACATTTGTCTATAACCGTTTAAAAATACCTGAGTTTTATATCATTATATAATGGAAGACAGCATTTGTTTATACTCTTTTTGCACAGTTTGTCTCTACAATGCAAAGATAATGAAAAGTATTAAGTCGATTATCCTTAAAATGCCTGCCTAATACTCGTCTTCATAATGACATTTGGATACTGTAGGTGAACTTTTTCTAGAATAGAATTGTAAAGATTGTTGTACTAATTTTCCATTGAACAGTACACAAAAAGTTGCAGGCAAAGACTATAAGTGATGCCTGGTGTTAAAAATGGTCTCTTTTCAAGAGCATGAAATACTTATTGATCAGGAAAAGGTTACAAAACATTTGATTGGATTTCCAGTTAATTTTACTCTTTTGGATGACTTCTTATTTCCTCTTTAACAAGAGAATAATTGAAATAGATACAGATAGAAAATAAGAATAATAGATAATAAGAAATATCTCTCTCTTCCGTGAACTCATACTTTATTGAAGACTTTAGTTAAGCTCATTAAATTGAGAGCTGGTAGGTTTGGGAGGTGCTCTATACCTCCTGGCCTCCAATGGCCAATAGCATTCCCTCAATTATTTTGATTACCAAAATTGCCCCCTCACATTTCAACACTTCCCCTTTTATGGGCTACTCAACTAGATAATCTCTTAATTGGGGTTCTTAATGTGGGGTCCACAGAGACCATATGATTTCAGGAGGTTCATGAACTTGGAAGGAAAAAAACAAAACATGTGCTTTATGTACAACATGACATACATGTTGCTTTGTCAAAGACAACTGGTTAATGCCCTTATTCAAGTTAAGCAACAGCAATCCTCACATTAATATATCTTTGCCTATAATTTATATGCATTTGTTTGTTACTTAGTACATTAATAAGGAAGCACATAACAGCACAAGTTTCTTTCTTTTTAAAAATGTTAACTGTATTTCAATATGATTGTTTTGCTTTGTTTTATATATATTATTTTATACATTTAAAAACACTATGTTTAGAAGTGGGGTCCATAGGCTTTACTAGATTGTCAAAGGGGTCTATCGTTACAAAAAAAGTCTAAAATTTCTGACCTAGTACTTCAACATCTTTGTATTGTTCTGCCCAAGTTGGCTCTTTGGGATAGAGTTAAATTAAGGGGATATAGTCATGGATCAGAACCAGGACCTCAGTGAGGACTGAGTGTCTATGAGAAGTGTCTGAGACTTAATGAAAAGTAAACATAACTCAGAGCTACAGGTGGAGTACATTTCTGTGGCAATGCAATGAGACTGGTACAAGACAGGAATGGAAGAGGGTGTTGATAAGGTATAACATACATTCTCTTTGATCCATTTTCTCTTCTACCAGCCTACACCCTGGGTTCTCAAATTTTGGTATGCATATAAATTCTGAAGAGTTTGTTGGGAAACACTGCTTTAACTCAATTAGAATCTCAGGGGGTAGAGTATCATACTTGTGTTGCAGGTGATTCCTAGACCAAGCTGAAAAACATGGGCTACACATGCGCCTCTTGCACAATGCTTTAAAGGGACAAGTCGGCACTTGCATTTTACTGCTCCTGTGCTCTGGAAAGTCCTTTCCTTATTGCATCACCTTGGTGTACTTTTTCTTATCTGTTAAGCCTAGAGCACAGGTAGATACCTCTACATTTATTCCTTCCCGTAGCCCTCCTGCTCCTCCCATAGCCCTTTATGTATTTCTCAAGGCAATAGGGATATTTATGTTATATTAAAAGTATTCGTTCAAACATACATGTCACTACACTGAGATTTTAAAGGACAGCGGCTATTACTATCCATTGTGGGGTTTTTTTCCTTCCCACATCTTAGGTATTTGTTCACTTGTATTGAAAATGAAGATATTCTCTTTTCATTGAGAATTCTCACAGACTTATTTTAAAATCAATCTCTTGTATATTCAAACTTCTTACTTAAATAAAAGTTTTACTTATTTTATCTTTTCCTCTCTTAGATCAAGTTTCTTGGGGAATGTGTGCATGCATATACATATGTGTGTACATATATGCATATTCATATATATGTGTATATATACTAATACATTAATTATTGTACTAATAGAAGAGATAGTTGCCTCCCCAATGTACATTTTCCCCTTCTTACATACAAGCCATAGAAACAAAACAAAACAAAAACCTATATTTCTCTGTCTTCCTTGCAGAAAGAGCAAATCATGTTACCCAATTCTGAGCTGTGAACAGAAATTATTGGGCAGGACATCCAGGAAAATCCCTTAAAAAGCGCTGCTGATTTGAACATTGTAATTCTTTTCTCTTTGGCCTGCCCCTTCCTCCTATCTGGAAGATGGATACCACGTTGGGAGGTGGGGCAGCCACATCGGGCCCCCAAGGTGATGAGCACAGTGGGATGGTTGAGCAGAAATATACAAGAAACTTGGGTCCTGATTGGACTGTGGAGTCCCTAACGAACCCTGGATTTTCTACTTCTAGATTTCTTGTAACTAGACAAAAATTAAACCCTAATTTACTTAAACTTCCCTCTCTCTTTTCCTTCCTTCCTTCCTTCTTTCCTTTACCTCCTCTTTCTCCTTTTTCTCTCTCTTTCTTTTTTTTTGAATTTCTGCAGTAGAATGCAAACTTTCATAGTTATTTAGCCTCATCAATGACTAGTGCATTATGTTAGTGTCAACGTAGGTTAGGCTATGTTAATGCAGCAGAAAACAAACTAAAGAAACGGCCATTACTTGGCTGTTAATTTGACCAAAATAGAGAACAAACATATATTCTATCTGGCCTCTCCACCTCTTAACTTATTTATTTAAAACCTCCCCATGCTTGAATTGCCATGTAACTTATTTGATAACATAAAATGAATGGCTACATTTTGACTGGGATTTCTCTGAAATAGTTGATGCCCAAAAGTATTTCATTAAAGGTAAGAAATTGTATGTCTTATATCTACAATAGGAGATTGATTAAATAATTCTATATTATATAGTAATATAATATACAACTATTAAAAAGGATGCTATATATATTTGTTGACATCAGGAGAATGTCATGACATACTGTCAAGTGAAAATGCTTATAAAGTAGCATATATACCAATGTGTCATTAATAAAAGTCATAAGTATGTATATGTATGATATATGTATATATATATAAAATATAGACAGCTACCTAAAAAGATATTTACTGTAGCCTCCAATAATTAACAGTGGTGGGATTTAAGATGATTTTTACTTTATATCATATAATTTTATGGAATGCTTGCATTTATCACATGACTATGTATGTATGATCTTTACAATACCAAAAATAATAATACTTTTTCTTAAAAAAGTAAAGTGCAATAGTAAGCACATTCTTTTTAAAAATAAAAAATTTTCCCCTAAAAATGTTATTTAATTAAACAACATTTTGAGGGGATAAAGCAAAGGGTAAGTTATGAGAAAGAACTTGAGCTCTTGCGCCAGAGCTCTGCGTTGCCATGGTAGAGTCATGGACCACAATGCTGCAAAGGCCACATACAGGTGCGTACTCTACCTGAGTCCAGCTTTCCAGCCATCCCCACCAAGGCACAAGACAGTAATGGAAGCCACCTTGGATCCTCCAGATCAGCCTGTTGGCCTGCAGAATGCTGTCAAATGATCTGTCAACTCTACATGGAACAGAAGAATCTCCCAGCTGAGTCCTAACTTTTACTGTCATGATATATACTAAAATGATTGTTGTTAGGGGAAAAAAAATGAACTTAAATTCTCACCATTCCCTTCTCTTGGTATAGTGAGGGTTCCCACTGCTAAAGCTTGTGCTTAAGGATGGCCCTTTTGCATCATGTCTAGAGCCTGTCTGGGACTAAGGGAAATCTCCTGTCAAGGTTTCTCTGCCTTGTTTTGCCTATTTACAATTGGCTTTCTTAAAATCTTTCTTCTGCTGAACGTACAAAGCCACCAAATTATGAATAGGTTTAGGAAGAAAAGGGACATTGACTAAAGAACATAGAATTTAATGTAGTTCTAAAAAGAACATGTACTAAAATAAACAATCATCACTGTGAAGATAACCCGTGCCACTCCATTGCAGCTTCTTTGGGTTTTATGGACATGGACTTCCCTGTAGTTATATAACCACAGTGGCTTGGGAGACACTTTGGGAAAATATAATGAAATGTAAGGGATACAGCCTTCCCTCAAAGCATTTACAATCTAGCTTGGGAGGCAAATATAGTCAGACAGCAAGATAATCAAGAAGAATTCTGTCTTATATGCACGTCTTATGTACAAGTACAGGTGCCATAAGAGTTAAAAAAAAAACACGAGACATTTCACTGTAGGCCAGTGTGACCTAGAAAGTTCCTGGAAAGGGTGACATCCATTTGATTCTTGCAAGTAGGGAGGGAGTCTTATGGGCATGCAACAGGGAAAAATGGCTTTCCTGTTTAAAATGCCTTTCCTTAAAGGACACCTATGATGCCCTTTAAGATTTTTTCCTATCTCATCATTTAAACATTCTCTTTCTTTCTTTCAAAGAAGTAAAACAAACATTACCTTATTTTTTAGTCAAATATAAAATCCTGAATGCTTTCTATCATAATGTCATTAAGTATAACATGTTTAGTGACTACAGGAAATTTATCACATAGTAATTTGTATTTATACTTGGTTTTCCTTATATGTATGCTAAAACCTACTCTTAAATGTTATCAGTTTAACATATGTAAGTCTCCTATGTAATGATATTTTAAATGAGTATTTTCAGTGCTAAGAAGAATAATTAATTTTAGGGACTTAGATAGATTGGAATCAGATATTTTAGTACTATCAGAGATTGTAAAATAAATTTAAAATTTTTGAAACAAAACCAACACACTTCAGTGGCATGCTAAATGCATTTTCAGTATAGCGTTTTCATTACAGATTTGTGTCACCTTAGGAATTGTCCTATAGCTTTGTTTTTTTTTTTTTTTATGAGACAGAGTCTCACTTTGTTGTCCCAGCTAGAGTGCCGTGGCAGCAGCCTAGCTCACAGCAACCTCAAACTCCTGGGCTCAAGCAATCCTTCTGCCTCAGCCTCACGAGTAGCTGGGACTACAGGCATGTGCCACTATGCCCGGCTAATTTTTTCTATATATTTTTAGTTGGCCAATTAATTTCTTTCTATTTTTAGTAAAGATGGGGGTCTCGCTCTTGCTCAGTCTGGTTTCGAATTCCTGACCTTGAGTGATCCTCCCGCCTCAACCTCCCAGAGTGCTAGGATTACAGGCTTGAGCCACCTCGCTCGGCCTGTCCTATAGCTTTATAATCACTTTATAAAAAGGATGTTCTTCTCCCATTGGTTAAAAAATAAGATTTATCTAAAGCTTTATATGTTCCAGAAACTAGACAGAGTTTTATTTGGGGCCAGCACAATAAATGATATGAAATTGTTTCCTTTCTTTTTCTCCTCATTAGAAAAGTGTTTAGAGATTTCTTAGTTTAAAAATGTTTGTTGAAACATTTTTAAATGTTTCAAAAGTGTTTAAAAACACTTTTTAAAAACACTTTCTTTTAGAGGCAAAACTTACATTATATGACGTATTATATATGAAGTATTGTAATTAGCTTCTCAAGAGAGTAGAAAGGCTCAAGTAGTATAAAAAATAAATCCTTATGTTAACATGATTTACATACAATCTGTTGTGAAATATTACATTTATAAAATGAAATGAGAAATCTGAGATCTTTTAAAGTTGTTATTTTCTAAGAACTTGTTTAAATCTTTCTTCCATATATTAGTATTAATTTCTTATAATGTTAGAGTTTAAATGAATCCAACTCAGGGAACATGAAGCAGGGTTCTCAGGCTTTTTTTTTTTTTTATTAAGTACCTCTTCAGCTCCCAGAACAAGGCTATTCAAACATCGTATTCTCAATCCATAGTTGCTAAATGAATAAATACATGAAGAAAGAACAAGGAAGATTCAGAGGAAAAAAATAGTGAAGTCTGGTTAACACATTCTAGTAAAATTATGCTAAAATTGAAACCAAACCATTTTGTTTATGAATAAATGACTTTAATCTTTTAAAATCAAGTTGCATGATTTAAATGCACCTTGCTATTTCTCATTTTTTGATAGATTCATTACATTTCTCTAGTTAGGCTAGAAGTGCTTTCAGGTTTAAACTTCCAATATTTTACTGTGACTCATTGCACTTTTTAAAAAAAAACTGATAAAATTATGAGGCCACTGTTACAACCTGTAAAGTGCATTTGTAATTCAGTAAATTTTTTTCTTTTCCTTGTCTTTAGTTTCTAAGTTTTTTTTTTCAATGAACTTATATTCCTTTTGAAACAGGGAAAAAAGAATATTAAATGTTATTGATGTTAAATGTTAAATGTTGTCTTAAAGGATATAAAAAGGCTCAGGATTTTAACAAGTCATTCACTGTACGTGGTTCATGGCGATTGTAGACCAATTTTTCCCCCCTTATTTTCCAGGGTCACAGTACTTTAACGTGACTTTTAACAATTTAGTTGGATTGGAGGTAAGGGGCTCTCCTGCCCTGCTAGGAACAGATTCTAATAGGTAGTTACTGTATTTAAAACTCTTTGAAGAAGAAAGGTGTTATTTAAGTATTAAGCATTGTTATGAACATCCTGTCTTTTAAAAGCTCAAAGAGGAAGACAAAAGGACCTGTCTTTATTAGTATTTCAAATTAAACTGGAAAGGATAAATTATTTTCAAACTATCTAATCCTTTTTATATGCCCCCCACTCCCTCCACCTGGGACTTGATCTCAGTCAACTCTATACTAGGAGAGAGAGACGTAAATCCAACCACTACTTTTCCTTTTAGCGCTAATAAATATGTTTATTACAGGGTTTTCCTGAATGTTTGTACACAACCTTGGAGCAATTGGTCTGCTTCTGCTATTGAAGCAGACTATTCTCATAAGCAGTGCAACTTGCCCCCCAAAATAAGGGGACAAACAAGGACATGTGGCTTTTCAGTTTGGGCCTCATAAAGCATTGTGCCAAGTCCTTTAACTCTGATACGATAGTGTAGATTCGTCTGAGTATAATCGTCATTACTGGAAGAGTCATCAAAGATACCTTTAGAGATTAGTTACTGGGAAGTTTTTTATTCTTTTTCAGAGAATTAGCACCAGTCTTAATATAATTGCCAGTTAACTTAATTGAATTATCAGAACCTTTGCACAAAGTCAATTTTTATGATTTATATGCCTGATGCTTATGGGGACCCGGCTACCTCCCATAGCTTTTCAACCTCTTAAGTTACAATTCCAAAGTCATCTAGATTTAAGCTGGCCATAGAACTCATGATTTGATATAATATTTTTGAGGGGTTCAAATTGAATTTCAAAATGATATTAAGAAGTCCCAAATAACAACTTTGAATATCTGTCACAAATACAATGACTCAAGAAAGAGTATGTCTAAACAGATTAGAGACTCAGCTAAGACTATTATAAATTTAGACTGGATAATTAGAGGATATAATTTTTGGCCCAGTGGGATATGTTTTCAATTCAACACCAGTTATTGTTGGTAGAGGGTAGGGTCTGAATATTTCAAATGAAATGGCACCATGTTAAATTACCTGTTCTAAAATGAGGACCTCTTTCTCGTCATGATACTCTCTTTTAGAGGTACAGTGTGA
This sequence comes from Lepilemur ruficaudatus, assembly GCA_963574885.1. Classification (NCBI taxonomy): domain Eukaryota; kingdom Metazoa; phylum Chordata; class Mammalia; order Primates; family Lepilemuridae; genus Lepilemur; species Lepilemur ruficaudatus. The sequence continues at coordinate 44,922 of CAUYRT010041403.1, forward strand.
AAAATTGAAATTTAGACTGTGCAGTAAATTGAAAGTATGAAATCTTGTCTTTAATGACTTGGGGAATCAGGGTTTGCAGAATTATGGTTATTCAGATGGCTATTTTGTCTCCATCTCTGTAAATGCATAGATTCCATAAGATCAAAATTCTTCTTACCTCATTACAAAGGTAGAGTTTCAGTTCAAAATACAATTTCCTTCTGAATATATGCAAGCTGAAAAAGCAGGAATTTAAGTTGAAAGCCTGAACTTCATCGTATGCTGGTATCTTTGCAGTTGTAATATAGCAGCCTCAAATTAAGTGTTTATTATGTCCCTCAGGAAGGATGATACAAAACCTGATGACATCATTGGACCTATCTAGAGGGTCCACAACACTATGTTGCTCTCACCTAGGAGCCCTATTAAAATGTTTGGGACAACCATCTTCAGTTATCAAACTTAGTGTATTGATCATGGAATATAAATGTAGGCTAAGTATAAGGGAATAATATCAATGTCCTCTCTGTTAGTATGGGAGGCCTAGTTTTAAAAATAACTTGGGAGTTAAGGGCAACTTATATTAACAGGCACTCTCCTGATCTTGCCCCCATGCTTTGGTCCCCTCTCAGATTCTCTTTTCAGAAATAACACTTGGATTCCCCAGTTTCTGGGAACATTGGCTGCTATCAGTTCATGTGGTATTTTTCACTAGAAATAGTCCTCTGCCACAGACAACTTTCTTGACCAAAGAACCACTCCCTCTAAGAGGCAGCTTATGGCTAATGACTGGCGGATATAGGGTAGAAGGTCCAGCCCCCTTATCTCAATTTGGGGCAACTCTGAGGGGTCATCCCAGCCCCGAGGGTTCCTTGAAAGATTGGCTGAGGGTTGACTCCTCTGCTGCCAACTGCATTCCCCACTTACTTATGGGCGAATCTCCTGCCAGCTCTCCCTATGTGAATATTTTATAATCAACACCTCATCTATTTCAGTTAACACTTCATCTACCCCTGTTTTCGGGAAAGCCAACTGAAAACAGAGATTGTCATTGTGGGCTGGCCTAGTTTATTGGCAGATCGTATGGCTGCATAGACTGGCCTTCTGGTCAAAAATACTACTACCACCACCCTACTTAACAGGTTTTCAATATTGCCATTGCCGAACCATTTCTTTGAATTAGTCCCGGAAACATATGATATGTAGGAAAGTTTACACCTTTAATTACTATATGAGTTTCCCAAAAGAAAACAAGATAGAAGAGGATATTCTGCTGTGTAGGTAAGATTGGATGAGCTATAGGAAGAAGAGAAGGGAGAAAAAGACCTTAGGTGGCCTGATTGGGAGAAGGTCATAGTGCCGTTCCTTGAGACAACTGGTGTTGTATTTTACGTGGCTGAGGGAGGAATGGGTTTCAGTGGGTACCTGGAGTCAGTGGGTACCTTTGGAAAGGAGCTACTTGATAATTTTTGCTTTAAGATGACTCTAAAATGAAGTCATTCTAGACCATCACTGCCCACACGGATACTTTCCTCTTCTGAACTCCTTTCCCCACTCATGTTGGTGTTATATCTTATTTTGTCATATGTGATTTAAGTTTTTGACAGGTCATGTCTTTTCTCACACTTATTCTTTTTTTATTAATATTTTATTAATATAATCTTTATTTATTTCACTTAAATGTGAGTGACCACATTTTTTTTTATACTCCTTTTGAATGTCTTATAGTACTAATATCAAACTATGCACATAATAGGGGTTTGGTAAGTACTCGTTGAATGAATGAATGGATGACCAGGTAAATGTAAGATGGAAGGAATACCAAGTTAGAAAAGAAAAAGCATTGGGGATCCAAAGGTTCTAAATCTATGGTTTCATAAACCATTTAAAAAGTGGGATTGAACACAATGTTTTTTTAGAGGAAGAAATGCATAGATATATTTTTATGTTTGCTGAATCCAAAGGATATTTTCAAGATGGAATTTATAATCCCAAAGTGCTGGTGTCCTGACCATTTCATTATGAGATAATAGGCTGCATCCAATTTCGGTACATATACCTCAGGGAGGGCAAAGACACCTAGTGGATGGTTACCTGTGTTATGTAAACTCTGAGCCACAAATGGCTTCTTTTTGTTCAGGGAGCTGAGTTACAGAAGCCCCCTACTCCTGCTGAACACAGGGTTCTGTCTTGTCACAGAGAACAAAGATGCAGACTGCGGAGCACTTCTGTGTTCAGAAGCCTGACTGGATGTAAAATGACTCCATTTCCAGGTGAAATAACAAGGTTCTTATTTCTCTCGGACAAAGTCTTGGTACATTCCTTTCTTCCCCTTAATCCCATTGACCAAAATATTCAGGTAAAACATTTCTAGGAATAGTTTGAAATGAGGATAATAACCATTTCCTTTTACCGCACTCCACTTTTCCAGGAAAGATAATTTCTTCTTTAGCTGATGCTTATTAAGGACACGCCATAGTTACTCCAAATCAAATATCTAACTAATAATATTAAAATCATTTTGGATGTATTCATGAAATGAAACCTGTGAGCTTAATCCTTTAGCATACGATTACCTAAATAAATGTAAATGTGAATGGGTGTAATATTGAACCAAATAATGATCTTTTTTGAAAAGGTTAAAGCACTTGTATTTGTAGCTCCCTTCTTGCTTTGGTCTTGCCATAACCCTTGGGGTGGTCTGCGATGACATTACTCATCTGAAATGGGACAAGCTATTTTTAAAAAGGCATATTTAAAGCCACATTCAATAAATGGAATCTATGCTGAAAGTTATTAATAATTTATAATAATAAGAATGTAATTACTTGAAACATCAGTTAACCTGAAATGTATTTATTGCAGTCTGTAGTTAGGAAAAACTGGAAAGTTACAGAAAAAGCTTCTGATATTAGTGACTTAGTATTAAAAGTAACTTCCAGAGAAAAAGTTTTCCTCAAGGAAGAATGTGTCTTCTTTGGCCCATCAACGAATACATGACTGAATTCCTTAAGTTTTATCCCATCAAACATGACTGAAATGATTTTGGCTAAGAAAAGTCTCAAGAATTCTCCCATGGAATTTTTTTTTTTAAAGACAAAATGGCTTTCTGATGAACTCACAGTGTAATTCAAGGTACTAAATAGATTAATGTTTCGTTTGGAATTAGAAAATATGAGCTAGTTATCTTTTGGGGGACACATTTTAAAGACAATTTTAGTTTCAAAGACTTACATGAAGCCGTTTTTCACCCTGAAGATAATTGGGTACTGGGAACATTTAAGTAAAATAAACAAATAAACAAGTAGAATAAAACAAAACAAAATATCATTCTCATTGCAGGATAATTTTGTCTTATTATGTGGCGATAGGGAGAGAATAGAGGACATGTATCCAAAATAATTGAAATATAAATTAAATACTTTTGTATAAACTGTAAGAGGACTTTCAATTTGACCAATCATGTTAAAATGGATGCTACCTGTTAGGATCAATAACTGGAATTGTGTTCATGTTGCATTGTCCCTAATCAGCTTTCATTTCTCAAACTGATGCAAAGTAAAGTCAGCAAAAGTTTTATAGATTTATGCTATTCTTGACAGATTTCACTAGGAGATAAATAACATAACAATAATCAATAAATGCCTAATTATACCTGAATCCTTTTGCTCCTTGAACAAAACAATGAACTGAGAAACCCAGCTCTGCAGTTTGAGAATGGACACTGGTCTGAGATTTTGATAGAATGACTAACAAACTGATAGACTTGAATTTTTGAGAGAATAAAGAATTTCCCCTTTGAAGAAAGGAGAGACCACATTCGCATCCTTACATATGAGATTATACCTGTGAAGGTAATTGAGGTAGCAGGTAGCTAAGTATTTACAGCTTTGAATGGTTCTGAGTGACAGAAGTCTTCACTGTGTATGCCATTTAACATTAACATTTTAATCAAATCAGCAATTAAGACGGCTCTATTCTAAAATTGAACTCTTATTATTTGCCAAAAATTCTCCATTTTTGCTTATGTGATTGCTCAGAGTTTAAGTATGTCATTTTAATGATAAGTAAGTGAAGTTGCTTCCTTTTATTATGCTCTATAAAATGCCTTCCACTACTATTTGTTGCTACCTGGGAATCGTTTCCTTCTCTGTGTGCCTTTCTACTTTTTCTATCTTTAATCTGATTGCTCTGGCCAGCTGCTGTGATCTGCTGCATTGTGGGGATGGGTAGAATAATTTCTTGATTGGGGTCTGAATTGAAAACAGTTTTTCCATTAGGGAGAAACAAGGGTGCCACAGCAACCTCAGGGTCAGATTATTAAACACAATCGTGAGTACCCAGGGACATCTATTGTTAAACCCTTTCATGGCCAATGTCATTTACCAGGTTAGCATGTTAAGAATCTTTCTTTTTGAAGACATATTCTGAATTATAATATCTCTAAATCTGTGTCATTAATTGCTTCTAACGGTCAGCACCAGGACCTCCCACACTGACTTACTATGCTTACGTCTTTGAGGATGATAATGAGATTTAAATTTTATTCACTTATTAAATATGAGCACTGTCTACATGCTGTATTCTGTTCCAGAAACTGGAAACCCAAAGATGGAAAGGCATGTCTTCAATGGTCTCTTTCAATTCCCATTTTACACGCCACTTTGCTAACCTGACTTCCAGCAGGGTTTATGAAATGAAGAAATAGTAATGCAAGGCTGACGTCTGGGATGAAGAGGGAAGCCGTTCTCTCCTAAAGCAAGCAAAAGGAGACTTCAGAAAAAGTACCACTGAACTCATAAACTTACAAATGACTGATGGATTTGGAAAACTCTTCATCTTGAGATGATGATTGTAAGGTATTGCAAGATAATCAATAAAAGAGTCAATTATATTTCCTGTATTCCATTCACTCAGAAAGAAAATCATATACATGTAAACTCCCAAGTCATTATCTTCTCCCAAACCTTCGTTCTCCCATGATCCTAACTTAGATAGCGATGCCAACATCGTGTAGTACCCAAGTCACCAGCCCCAGCATTGGTTCTCTAGGCTTGTTGATTCCACCACCCAAACATCTTTTGACTCTGTTGGCTCATTTCTGCCCTCACTGCCATTGCGGTGCTTTGGGTCTTTGTCATCTCTGTCCTGGACTACTGCACAGACTTAGGATTTCCTCACTGACCCCATTATGTCCAATAAATGGGCCTTCACCCACTCTCCAACAGATTTGCCTTTCTAAAACACAAATGTGATCCTGTCCCTTCCCTGGTTTAGACCCTCCCTTGGTTCCTCACTGGTGATAGAATGTTAGCCCTTCACAAACCCATCTCATTCTGTCTTTCCATTTTCATTTCTTGCCTGTACTCAACACACTCAGGTCACATAATATGCTCTTTGTACATTTCTGTCCTTCCATGTGTGACTTTATCTGCATGAAATACCTTTCACCTTGTTTTGCTTTAAGATGTCATACTTCATGCCCTCTAATTATTTGACTGTTTTCTCCAGGCACAGCACATTACATTCTTTTCTGTGCTTCTGGGGTACTTTGTATGTGTTTCTAATTGAATTAATCATTTTATCTTTTAATTATTCAATTACATTTTCTTTTTCTTTTCTACATCGTAAGCTACTGGAAGGTAGGGCTATCTTATTTATCATTATATCCAGGCTAAGCACACTGATCCAGAGCTGCCACTCAATAAATGTTTGATGAATGAAGAAACCAGAGTTGCTATGTTCCTGCAATTTATTTATTAAGTTTGTGTGGGATATGGTACCATCAGCAGTGGGCTGATCATGCACGATATAGATAGCAATAACATAACCAGAATTTTCTTACTATTTTATACTCCACAGAGGAAAGCCACCGATGTACATCTAATTTGCTTGAATTCTGGAGATGAAATTGCATAATTCCCCAAAATACTGGGTAAGAAAATTGTACATGGCTCAGGAGAACAATGTGCTCTTTGACATTAGCTATGAAAACTTTCAAAACAAAAATATAAATTCTCCTCACCTCTGGGCTATTTTTTCCTACTCTCTTGCCTATAAAAGATCACATTTTTTTTTCTGTGCACGTAATATTTTTAGAGTACTCTGCTGTTAGGAAGCATTTTGCATCCTCTAGTTAACCTATTTAGATCTCAGTGTTCTTATCTGTAAATGAGGCTAATGGTACTAGGCTGTTCTCCCAGGGATGTTTGATTAAATATGCCTCTTGACATTGCACAGGCCCTGCATACATCAGCAAAGATTTTCAAAATAAAATGTTCTATATGTACAGAAAATTGTTTCCTTTGGCATTGTTTAAAAACCAAGCACATTTCCAAGAGGGAACATTTGCACCATCGGCAACCATTTCAAATGGATCTAAGGTAAAAATTGTTATGACTGCTGAGGTTGATAAGATAGGCAAGTATTTCAAAACATCTCCACCCATAATTTTTAATGGGAAAGGCAAGGCTTGGTGGAATGTGAGATAATTTTTTTCTATGCTCAGTACACAAGCAGTTAAAAGGGGTTTTCTAATATTTTTTACTCCAAGACAGCCCTATGTTGTGTTGTGTGTTCTTAGAGTGCCTTCTTTGCCACTTCAAGTAGGAATAGAGCCCAGAATTCCTGATGTAATGCCCTGCACCATGGTATTTTCCTGTCATTTCCTGTGGCAACAAGGGCTGCATTGATCTCCCTCATAGGCAGAGCTAGACTGGTTTAGGTAGACAGGATCTCTTTTCCCACAACTCTGGTTTTCCCATCCATCTGATCTCTCCCTCATTTCTTTCACATTTTAGGATGATGATCAGTTTCTCTCCCAGCATTAGGAGGATTCAGACAAGCAGATAGGAGAAGCCAGAAGAGAAAGGGGGAAACCAAGAGGAAAATATAAACAAAATATATCCTAGAATGCTTCTGAGATGCTGAAAAGTAGTAGGATGAATTTAGATTTTTTTTAAAAAATTACGGAATTATATTCCATCTCATACCTTCTTATTGTCTTTCCCAAACCTGTCAGTTGTTGATATAATAGATGAATGAATGAATACTTCCTTCATTTATGCAGTCTAGCCAGGGCAAATAGCATACGCCAAGACTCTTGACTCCAGGAACTGGGTTGAATCAAGCCCTAGTCAAGCCTTTTTCCTTGGAGTCTGCTCCCATAGCTTGATGTGCAAGCGGATCACCTGGAAATCTTTTTTAACATTAAAAAACTATTTTTATTGAAGCATAATATATGTAAAGAAAAATTCATATATTATAAATATATTGTGAGTGTAAACTTGATGAATTTTTACAGGTTGAACATACTCATTAACCAACATCATTTAGAGGTTTTTGTTTTTATTTTTAAGATTTAGCTTTCAGGAGCCTTTCCCAGATTCACTAAATAAGAATCTCAAAAGTTTGAGGCCCCAAAATCTGTATTTTAAATTAATTCCTCAGGAGATATTTTTGCAGCCAACTGGGCATCCAGTTGCATTTGTGAGCTACCATGTGGATCCCAGGGTGCATGACTGGGGTAGGGAGAAGATATTGGGGTAAGTTATGGAGTCCTGGAGGAAGGTGGAGGAAGGAATCCCCCTGCCTTAGGAAGAGTTCCGACGGTTGTTTGAGGAAGGAACACATGGCAAAACCTTACACTTGCCTTCCAACATTCATTTATCTTTTATTATTCAGTAATAGAACCCAATTTTCAGTGACGCATATAGCTACCTAGAATAAAGACTAAATCTTGGCCTCCTTTGCAGTTAGATGTGGCCATGTAACTAAATTTTAGCCAAGGGGATGTAAGTGGAAGCATCATACATGATGACTGGAAAATCTTTAAAAGGATTGAGGTGCACTGTTCTTAACCCTTTCCTTCTAGCTACTAAGTGGAATGTAGAAGTGTTGGCTGGAGCTCAAGCAGCCATTTTGATCCATGTGGACAAGGGCTATACATTAGGGATAATAGAATGAAAAGCAGGAAGGAGTTTAGGTTCCTTAGGAAATCCTCTTTATTTCTTTTTTCTTGCAGTAAATCCTTATGGATTTCATATCAGTTCTGTGATACCCATTTGAACTTTTAACAAAATAACATATTTTGTGTTTTGGCTACTATTAACTAATTTTAGTTTCCTAATGCTATAGCTGAACCTAATCCTAACTGACACAGAGAATTTTCTTCTTCTGTATAGGTATGCCTAAAAGATCCTAATAAGAGGTGGTGATCTCTTAAGAACATGCTGTTGTATTATTTGCTTGCTTTTTTCCTGAAGCAAATGACTAAGAGCAAGTTTGGTTTTGATAATCAACTCTTAAACAAGTTAAACTTGTTCTGTATTGTACAGTAGGAGCTTGCTTTCTAAGAAGTATTTATGCGGTTGGTCTTTTTCCGTAGGTTTCTTCTGGATCATGTCTTATCTGGTACCTGGAGCACATTAGTGGGATTCTCCAGAGAATGCCTTGCTCTGTGCAGACAAGTGTCAGCCTCAGCAAGTTGTAGTTGTAAGGGAATTCTATAGGTTAGGGGCAAGTTTCCAGCCAGTACTATGGGTACTGGGACCAGCTGCTACAGACATGAAACTGGCATAGGCTAGACGTGTCAATAGGTCTTAAGCCAAGATATGCAGGACTGGTCTTTCACTACAGCTCCAGTGCCAGTGGGAGGACTTAGACATAAGCCCGTGACTGGGACAGGGCTAATACAGAGTTTAGGCAAGAGCAGCAGTTCAGAAGTCATCAGAATGCCAAGACCAAATGACTCAGGTCTGCAGCAAGACCACTTCCATGGCCCTACTAGCTAGTGCCTGGGGTTCCTAATGCACGTGTACTGTCTGCCTTGGTCAGAAACCAGACAGGGCTGAAGTTACTGGCAAACGATACCGCTTTCTGAGGCAGAAATGGGTAAGAGAATCACTGTCTGACTTTTTGCAAGTTACTTAAGTTCTCTGCACCTCAATTTCCTCCTCTGTAAAACTGGGACTAATAATACGGAGTTCATAGGTATTCCGTCATGGGTTAAAGCAAAAATTTTATATGCAAGGCATTTGCAAACTGTGACGAGTTACACAAAAGTAAATTATTGTGACAATCTGGGGAGAAGGATGGCAGCAATTTAACTGTGTAGAGCAAATCTCTATAGCATTTAAGATGAAATGAGTATAATTCATTTATTTGAAGTGAAAGGAGATAGATTAATGGAGTCAGGACATAATTAGTAGATTTGTAATCTGGTCAGGAAATGTGTGTGGGAGAGATCCTGTGTTCTTACTTGAGAAAAATGCAAGTCTTTTAAAGGTTGTCATGGCTTTGTTTAATTTTTAATCATTTCATGGGTTAATATGGTTTATCTTAGGAAAGCCACGATTCCTAAAAGTATATTTTATGATCCACCGGAATCAAGAGCGGCCATGTTGGGAATTACGGAACATTGTGTGTTGTTCAAGACAATTGTTAGGGATCAAGTACAAGAGTCAAGGGTGCTTGCTTCTTGCCATAAAAGCAGCATTGGGGCATATAGGTTTACAATTGTATTTGTTGTAATAAACCACGTTTTATAGGCAACAGGTGTAGCTGACATATCCTAAATTGCGTGAGGCTGTGCTCTCAAGCTGGCTCTAAAGGGATTTGGAAAGATTTATGAGCTGGAGTGACAGCCAAGGTGATTCTTGAAATTGACTTTTTAAGATGTCATTTCGGTGAATGACAGGTTATAGTCACTAAAAAAAAATTCTCATAATAGTAAGGAGGTTTTCTTTAAGTGGCTGTGAAGCTATTTAGTGGGAAAAATCTCATTATTTAACTAGAGATTGCTACATTTTGGACATTCAGTGAATCTAATTGGCTCAGAACATATGGCCTGATGTTCTCAGCCACTCAGCATCACTTTTTCCCCCAGCCAAAGGCCACAGATTTCTTCAAACAGGGTTGCAATCTATTCACGCTGTTTAAAACAGAGTTTGTTCTTAATTAATGTCTTTTCTAACTATCACAATTACTTTGAAGACAAAGAAATCAGCTATGCTTCAAAGAAAGAGAGAGAAGATGAGAAAAAAGGAAAGAAAATTTATTCCATGCTCTTGTCAAATGAGCTTCTCTTTCCTTGGCCTCCCTTTACCACTCATCCTGCCCAGGGGCCCCCATGCCTGCTCCCCTCACTTAGGTAAATTGTTTAATCTCTACCTCCTCTCATGTTCCAGACCAGTCAGCTGCAAAGGCTGTCAACGTAGAATTTAGAATTTAGCATTTTCAGGGGGAATAAGAAGCATTTTTTTTGTGTGTGATTTTTATTTACTGTTAAGTACAATATTGCAATAACTTTAAAGGTTTTTTTTTTTTTTTTTTTTTTTTTTTAGGGAGAAAGACCACTCATTCTCCTTAATATAACTGTTTTCTTTTGTTTCATTGTTATTAATTCATTTGTTTATTTGACAAATATTTATTGAGACGCTCCTATAGAGTAGGCTTTATTCTAAACACTGGGGAGATAAGGAATAGACAAACCACTTGACCTCATGGACTTCGCATTTGATTGTGGGGAGAGAGAAAATAAATGCATAATAAATATTATGTCAGATAGTGTTAGGTTCCAAGGAGAAAAATAAAACAGGGTAAGGATTGAAATGTGGGGGTTGGGTGGGACAGCTATTATTTCCTTTCTATCTTCTTCCAAACACACACATTCATACTCTGTATTCTGTCAGACCATGTATCCTTCCCCCTGAAAAAAATGACAAAAAATTCCCCAAACCTCAAACCAAACAACAAAAGCAAACAAGCCAAAAAAAAAAAAAAAATCAACCCTAAATATACATTTGGTGATATGGTCTGAGCTTTATTTTTTCATATGACATTTAATGCAAATAACACTGGCAAGAGACTTGTGTTAATTCTTAAATGGAGAAAATTGGAGGAATTAGGCAAAGAAAGATAAGAAAGCATCAAATAAATGAGGAAATTGACATAGGAGAAAAAATTCTAGCTATTAAAATATTTGCCCTTATATGTCCAAGTCTAAGAATTTTTGGCAAGATGAGATTAGGGTAGAGAAACCCTGAGATAAAATTAGAAACAAATCAAGTGATATTAAAAGCAGTTTGCTGTTTCAAAGTGAACAATCTTAACCAACCTGTGCATCACTGATTGTTTTTTTTTTCTGCTTTGGGTAAAGTTCCTGGGTTCCCTCTTTCACTCTCTTGTCATAGAAAACAGGCAAAGATTTATAAATGGGAAATCCTGTTTACCTAGAGATGACAGGCCCATTTGCAGTATGAGAGATATAGAAACACCTGAACTGAAAAGTCTAAATCAGAGGATACTAAGCTTTGATTTTAGCTCTACCAAGAATTTACTCCAATTCTTTCTTTCCCTTTTAAAAACAAGTGTACTTGCATACAGCTATTTAAAAAATATAATCGTATATCATTACATGTAAATTCAAGAGCCTCATTTACTGTGGGAGCCCATGTGGACCAATAGAATAAGCTCAGTATTTGCAGTCAACAGATTTGGATTTGAATTCAAGTTCTACCAGGTACTCATCATTTGACCTTAGGCAACTCAATCTCCTTGGGCTTGTTTCCTAGCTGGTAGGACATTCCTGGTATTTAAATTATACATATTCAAAGTCCTAAACTTCAGTTAGATAACTATTTGAAATTATCATTTTGTAACTTAAAGTCATTCAAATATCAGCAATTTCATGCGGTACCACTTGATATACAGTTGGTGCTCAATTAACAGTATCCATCATTATTGCCATGTCCGCTTAGCATTTTAAAGATTTATTTACTTGAAAATATAAAAGCATTTATGTATTGATGAAGACCTTAGATGTCCAAAGGGTGATCATATAAAGTACTTTATTATTTCATTTTTTTTAAAATAATAGCTTCATTGAGATATAATTCACATTTCATAAAATTGATCCTTTTAAAGTATGCAACGCAGTGGTTCTTAGTATATTTACAGAGTTGTGCCATTATCATCACTATCTATTTTTAGAACATTTTCATCACCCTAAAACAAACCCTGGACCTATTAGCAGTCTCTCTCTGTTTCCCCCACCCTCTAGTTCCTGGCGATTACTAATCTACTTTCCATGTCCATGGATTTGCCCATTCTGAACATTTCAAATAAATGGCATCAGGACAATATGTAGCCTCTGATGATGGACTTCTCTCACTTAGCATAATATTTTCAAGGTTTGTACGTGTTGTAGCATGAATCAGTCTTTTATTCCTTTGTATGGTTGAATAATATTCCCATTGCATAGGCATGCCACATTTTGTTTATTCATCAGTTGATGGATATTTGGATTGTTCTCATTTTTTGACTATTATAATAATGCTTCTACACGTGTACTCATTTTTGTGTAGACATATGCTTTCAATTCTCTTAGCAATGGGATTGCTGGATTGTACGATAACCATATATTTAGGATTTTAAACAACTGCCAAACTGTTTTCTTTATCCTAAATAGCAAAAAAAGTGTGGGCAATTCCTGAGAGAAAATACAAGATGAGCTTGGGACATCTGTGGCAGAAAGCAAGAAAGTGCTAAATAAATAAATAAGGAAATAAAGGATGGGGGCATGTCGGAGGGACAAAGAAGCCAACCTGAAAGGGCTACCGATGACCAAACATGGTATTGAATTATGACCCAAGGTGTAAAATAAATACACATTAGTCCATCCTGATATAAATAAATAATGAAACAAACAAATAAATGGAAGAGACACATCTTCCTGAAAGAAGACTTCTGAATCATGTAAGTAGATATTCCTTCGTCTAGGAGGTGGAGCTTAATTTCCTCCCATATGGGCTAAACTTAGAGACTCACTTCCAAAGAATAGAGTAAGGAAAGGGGGAAAAAATAGCACCTTTATAGAGAGACTTGGCAATGCTGCCTTAACCAAATGATCAAGGTTAACATCACCAGTTATACATCATGTTGGTATCATACATGATATCATGCGATGAGAAGGGCACTTCACCTATGCAGTGTTCTTCTCCAAGCCCCACAGCCCCAGTGTAATCATGAGAACACATCATATAAATGCAAATTGAAGGACATCCTACAAAATACCTCACCAGTACTCTTCTAACCATCAAGGTTATGAAAAATAAGGAAAGACTGAGAAACCGTTAGAGAGCTAGGAGACTAAGGAGACTTGATGAATAAATACAATGTGGCATCCTAGGTGGGCATCCTGGAACAGAAAAAGGACATTAGTGGGAAAACTGGTGAAATCCAAATAAAATCAGGAGTGTGGTTAATAGTAATGCACCAATGTTAGTTTTTGAATTTTGACAAATGTAATACTGTAATGTAAGATGTTAGGGTAAGGGCAAACTGTATGATGGGTATTGAGAAATTTTCTGTATTATCTTCGTACTTTTACTGTAAATCTAAAATCATCCCCAAATTAAAAAGTTTATTTAAAAAAACCCTGAATTCATGTACATGTAAACAACACATCTTAATTGAGCTATATCTGCCAAGACAACATTATTTAGTGAAAAATATTTAGTGGGCATAGGAATGGTTATCCAGGTAATTCAGATGAAAGAATTTGCTATTGAGAATGAATGTTGAACTTTATATAAATCAATGGTCTACATGGCTTCAATTCACCAGGGAATTACTTATCTTTCTATCAAACTATCTAAAGTTACAAGGTTGGTTGGCTAAAGCAACAGAAGCTACGGAAGCAACAAAGATTTTAGCATTTGATCCCCGGCACTGAGCACTTAGGGCACAGTTCTCTTGTCTTCTTCTGGGGATAACCTTATCTCTTATCTTAAGCAGTATGAGCATTTACCAAATTAGTGAGTTAGTGTTACACCTGGGAAGCTATTAATTTACCTTGGCCTTCTTTACCTGGGGTTGCTAAAATATACTTTACACGTGCTTGTTGGTTGATCTCATTCCTAGTCTAGGACTCGGCTATCACATGAACAGCGATGACTCCAAATCTGTATCCTCACACTCCTCTTGAGTTTCAGTTTTGCGTATTGGACTCTTTTCTGGACATAAATCGGCTATCCCATTGGTACCACAGTGGAAAAAAATCCCAAAGTCAAACGCATTATTTTTCTGCCTTTTGTTCCCATTAAAATTGTTCCCTTACTTATATTCTCTTCCTCATTTTTAACAATTATCTATCACTCAGGGCCAAAAAGAAACCTGGGCATCTTCTGAGTGACTTCAAGTGGCATCCTGGCATAGACGCTGGTTGCTCAACCTCAGCCTTGATTTTTAGGTCAAAGACTGAACTCACTGCTTATTGTTTTTTTTTTTTTTTTTTTTAATCATGATTCTACATGTTTCTTCTGCCCAGTCTCCCATCCAGCTAGGTGAAATTAGGGCCCAGAGAGTAAATAGTTCAGGCTTTGCAGACCACATGGTCTAACTACTCGACTCTGCTGTTGTTGAGTGGCAGAAGCAGCCATCGACAATGCATAAATAACTGGGTGTAGCTATGTTGTAATAAAACTTTACAACAACAGGCAGTGGATCAGATGTGGCCAGTGACCTATACTTTATCAATCCCTGATTTAAGCCATAGCATTGGATAAGATTGCCTATGATAGTAGGCTGAGAAGGCCAGGGGGCTATGGACAGAATCCAGTGGAATGTCAGTGTTAAAGGAGTTGGCTTGGGAAGAGAATTCTGTGAAGGAGGAGAATGAGTAGTCAGAGAGGTTGGGAGAAAATTATGGATGTGTCCTAGAAGTCAAAGTAGCAATATATTTCTATCATTATCAAATGCTACAGAGAGATGTAATAAGATGTGCTAAAGTTTGGGTGAATTTGGATATAAGCCATCCTCAGACCATGGCACTTTGTGGCAGGCATGAACAGGAAGCTGGAACAAGGGTAACCTAAACTGAAGCCCAATCCCAGGGTGCAGGGCCAGGCCATTCAAAGAAGATTAGGGGTAGAAGGAGGAAGAGTGAAGTTCTTAGGTCTGTAAGACCCAGAGTTTGCGCAGAATGCACAAACTGTCAGTTCAGGATAGCCAATTTTGCATGTTCTGGAGTGGTGGGATTGTGAAATTAATAACCTTTTTTTTAAATACAAATACATGGATATGTGTCCTAAAAGCATATGGACCTTGACTTCTCAGTTAGGTATCACTGTCTACTTTCTAGTGGAAAAGTTGGAAATAGAAAGTTTCTGGAAAATTTGATGTAATGGATAAAACCAACTAAACAACCAACCCACCCCTAACTCTGACCCACACTTCCTTCTCCAGCCCTGCTTTTGTGGGAGTAAGGAGGGTAATCAGACAATTTTAGAAGAACATAATTCCATGCAGTATATCTAAAAAATAATTTTCTGTTGTCATCCTGATCATATTTGGCATATTACAATTAGATAGTTTACAATAACATACAGTCACTGAGTTTACTTTTAAATGTTTTTACCTTTTTGACTATGGAAATACACTATTCATTGTCAATGTATCAAAACCAAAGTAATCTCACACGATTAATGGTTTTGTGCATAAATCTTTCTTAACGCAGATTTTAGAAATAATTTTTAAAAGAAAGAGCTGAGAGCATTCACTGGAAATCTTATCCCAAATATTTTATTCATCATTCGTATTACCACATTTTTCAATTAAAAAATACTTGGCATAGAAATGTTGTTTTTTTCTTCCTCTTTTTCCATGCCCTTATACTTCTGGGACACAGACTTGAAAGGCCAACCACCTCAGAAACACCTCAGGGCTCAAATCACATTAAATGACAAAGAAACCCCTATGACCCTGCTACCTTCTACACTGGGAATTCTACTAGAGAGTTCTTGGAAAACATGAGAAGTGGATTAGTGTTACAGTCCAAGGTTTACTTGGGAGTTAAGCACAGGGACACTGAGAAAGGCCTGTGACTGCTAATTTTGCCTTTTGATCAAGGGGAATGAGCCCGGGACTGACTGATTTCACATCATTAGTGGGGCTCTCTGACCACACCTCTCTCTTTAATTCTTTCCTGAGTAAATTTGTAATTTGCCTTTGGTTTCTGCTGTTAAAACAACAGATTGTGAAGGATCAAAGAGGATAATGACAAGGAGGAAGTGGCAAGTTAGTGACATCTTTTTAGAAGGAATAGTAACTATACACAGTGTGATTACTCAGAAGTAGTGTTCTGAGAAGTGACTATAAAGTAAATTCTAGTAAAACACACTCCAAGAGACTGTCCAAATATGGTATTTATTCTTTAATTCTCATTCAGCTATTAAATTTTGTTGAGCATCTACTATACATAAGATTTGGTAAAAAGAGAAGTATAGCATTATGGCTAAGAGATTGAGATTTGAGAGTCAAACAGATTTGTGTTTGAATCTCTGGTTTTACCACTCACTAGCTATCGTGGATTGAATTGTGGTGCCTGAGAGATAATATTCACCTGAAACCTCAGAATGTATGACCTTACTTGTTTTTTGTTATTGTTTTGTTTTGGGTTTTTCCTTTCTTAAAATTTTAATAGATTTACAGGGTACAAGTTGAATTCTATTACATGTATATATTGTATAGTGTTAAAGTCTGGGTTATTCGGAATAACATAATACAAAAAATATAAGTTCAGGGTGACAAATTTTCCATGTTCTGGAGTGGTGGGATTCTGACACTAACCACCTTTCTTTCTAATACAAATACATAGATACGTGTCCTAAAAACATATGGACCTTGATGTAATTAAGGTAAGGCCTTAAGATGAGATCTTTCTGCATTAGGTAAGGCTCTTGAGATGAGATCTTTCTGGATTAGGGTGGGCTCTAAATCCAATGACGGTGTCCTTAAAAGAGACAGAAAAAGAGAAGACACAGAGACATAGAAAAAGGCCATGTGAAAATGAAGGCAGATTCTAGAGTCATTCACCCCAAGCCAAGGAAAGCCAGCAGTTGCAGGCAGCCACCAGAAGCTAGGGGAGAGACATGGGATAGATTGTCCCCCAGAGCCTCCAAAGGGAACCAAATTTGTCAATAGTTTTATTTTTGGACTTCTAGCTTCCAGGACTGTGAGAGAGTAAATTTTTGTTGTTTTAAGCTCCCAGGTTTTTGGTAATTTGTTACAACACACCTAGGAAACTAATAAACTACCTGTGTGTCTTTGGGTTAACTAACTCTTTCTCCTATGTCGGTTTCTACCTCTGTAAAATGAGGAGAGGAGTATTACCTACTCATAGAATAATTGTGAAGATTCAATGAGATAATACACGCAAAGTGCTTAGTACAAGATCTGTCACATGGTAAGAACTCAATGGATGTTAGCAATTAGTATTCAGGGGTATATGGTGCTTACGGGTCAGGTACTTATGGGTCACGTTGAATTTGTAATTTATTAATATTGTGATTACTTGAGTAACTACCTCCCCTTGTTTACTTATTTATTTATTTTTTGTTTGGGAGATCTTTTTACCTTTAAAAAGGGAAGAAGAAAGACAGAGAAGGGATATTATGCAAATAAATCATTCCTCCAGTATCTTTGGTTGCAAGGACCATATGGGCCCCAGAACTTCTGACCCTACGACAAGAGCATAATATGTGCTCCTTGAGCAGGCTGCTGAGACTTGGAGCAGTAAGGACATACACAAATTGTTCATAGACCGTAATGCACTTTTACCAATCCGGGTCACTAATGTCTCTGCAAGCTTACGGGAATCCCAACAGTCCTCCAGGGAGAAGATGGATAGTGTAGGAGGGAGAAAAAACCCTCAACATGTTTAGTCTTAAAATTGTGCTTAGGGAACTACTTCTTACTTTATTTAGGTCTTTTATATTGCCTTCAGTAACACGTTAAAATTTTCTCCTTAAAGTTTTTGTAGTTTTTTGTTAGACTTATTCCTAAATTCCTTATTCTTTGTTGTTTTAAGTTGTTTCTATTTTCAAATCGTTTTGTAGTTTGCCAAGAAGTTCTTTTTTAAATGAGGGGGATTTTATCAAATGCTTTTACTGCCTCTAATAAGGAGATTATGTGTGTGTTCTTTTTTAATCGGTTAATGTAGTGAAATACATTTCTAGATTTACTGTTGTTAAACCACCCTTGAATTCCTGAGATACACCTAATTAGGTTATTTAATCATTCAAATAATAATATTGAATGCCCATTATGTTGCAGGGAGTATTTAAGGTGTTGAGAGACAGTGATGAGAAAAAAAAAAAAAAACAGAAATCACTACCTTCATGGAGCTTATATGCTAGCATTTTACATTTCACTGGATTCAGTTTGCTAAATCTTATTTCTAATTTCTGCATCTATGCTCCTGAATAAAATTGGCCTATAACTTCATTTTCTGGTATTTCCTTTGTCAGTGCTCAGTCATAAAACCCAATTGGAAGATGAGATTGCCCTTCAGTCTGGAATTGCTTCAGAGCTCCTCCTGCTCTGGGCTCCACTAAAAACTGACAATCTTACATGTATTTGGTAAATGAAGTGAAGTAGCACACCAAAAAGTGATAAATGTTGCTTTTAAAATCCAAAAAAAAAAAAAAAAAAAAAGGCCACCCCACCAGGTGTTGTGCTACTTTCTTGGTGGCGGGTGGTGCATGATACAGCAACTCATTTTTCTCCTCAAGAAAGATATCTTGACATGTTCTAGATCATTGGAACTCAGAAACTTTACCAAGGTGATGATGGGTCCCTGAATTTTCTTGGGGCTTATCTTGCATCTTCTGGTTTGCATTCTCACATATTTTTTTCCAGATTTATGTTAACAATTTTGTTATAACAGGTTTTGTTATAATTAAAAAATCTTACACTTCTTTTGGCTTATAAAGATTAGACTATGTACTTTCCCCCTTTGAGTATGATGAGATCTGATATTCATTGTCAGCATGGTGGCAACAAGGAGTATTCAGGTAAGTCTTCAGGAGAGCGTCACCTTGTAAGGCAACTGGCTCAGATGAGGTTATTACAGGGCGTTCAAACATTTAAGTCTCACTCCTACCTAATCAATACTCTAACTTACCTGAGAGACTTAGAGAGGCTGTGAATTCCATTTATATTGTAATTCTGCAACCTGTATAGTTAAATTTTGTGTTTGGCTTTCAACAATATTGGTTCTGTGGCTATAAGAAATAAGAGATTATTTTAGGGCTAAAATAGAAATTCTCTGGTAATCTGTAACTTAAGCTCAGTGTGTAAAGATCTGAGCTTGTAATTTTCATTCTGTGAGTGCTCCAGTGCACTCAGAAGAATTCATTCAATGCCACAGCCCTTGTAGTCAACGTTACTTCATTAACAGTCAAGGGAAGCAATGTCTGGTTTCCCCAAAATACTTAATTCATTAAGAAAGTCGTCATAACTAGCAACAGGTATAATTTGATTAATTGTAATGCCAATTACTAGTCCCCATGATCCATTGTCAAGTATGGCACTGTATTCAAGCCCAAGGACACAACCAAACCAATCCCCAAATCATATTTTAAAATGTTCTTTTGTTCCTGGAACTGTTCCTGGCACTAATTCATGTATAGTTGGTATCCATTCAGGAGATAGAAATCACACCAGTTATTTTAACAGATATAATTTATCATAAAGATTTATTAACTAAGCATCAAATTGCTAATTGGGTAACTGAAGAGGTGAAGAGAAAACACTGATATATCATGAAGGTGCTAATGGTAGGAAGAGCTACCATCTGTGGCTAGATGATCAAAGGGAAGAAGCTGGAATTATTAAAACCTAAGTGTGGAGGAAACCCACACAGAGCTGGAAAGCAGACCTCTGGGAAGGCGGCTTAGCTTGACTCATGATGATCTGTCTGAACTTGAAGGAGAGGTCCTGTGGGGCTGAGACCCAGGTTTCTGAGGCGGGGACATTGGGTGGCTGGAGCAGGTGTCTCTGAGGGAATGGAATGAGGCTGGTCCCACAAGTGTTGGGAAATTTGCAAACTGGATTCAACTGCTGCTACAGGAAGAGATCTGTGTTGCCAGGGTGCTAGAGTGATGCTCACAGGAAGCAGAAGCAGACAAGAAGCGAAGAACAAGCAGACAGAAAGTGCAAGGCCCTTCATCATCTCCAGCCTTGCAGTATCCCGCTAGTGCAAAACCTTATGGCAAAGTCTGCCAAGGAGATGGTTGGCAAAGCACAAATGTGGTTTGCAGGGTCCGGACATCAGCTTCACAAAGCAGGGAATGGAAGGGAGGGTTTGGAGTTGCAGGACAATCACGCAGACAGACCCCTGTTTGACTCTCTCGCCTTCAATCTTCTTACTATACTGAGTCTTTGAGAAGGCAAAGCAATGAGAGAATTAGAGAAAAATTTAATTGCAAACCATTAGAAATAATTATAACCTTAGTAGGGGCAGCCATTGACTCAGAAATTCAGTGTTAAAAACCAACAGTCTTTAAAGAATTGTGGTTACTACTTGTAAGAACTGGAATTCATATTACAATGATGGAAATTATAAAATCTGGAAAAAGGTAGGATTGAATGGTTTAATTAAAAGGGAAAATAGTAAAGACAAGTGCAATATGGAATTTAGTTTAAATATAGAATTGATTTTTATAAGAGTGATAAAACTCTTTTAAAGGCAAAATTCAAATTTAGTTGATGCCTCATTAATTACAACAGGCTCTCTTTCTTTTTAACTTAAGATATATTTGTTCCAATGTAGTGATTCATAGCTCAAGAAGTTGACCTTAAAAATAAGAAACAAAATATGGAAACATTTTAGTCAGGGATAAGTTTTCTACAGGGTCTAATTGCAAGGATTCTCTGTAATTAAACTGTTCTGAATGTTGACTTAAGTTTTAATAAGCTGATGTCTAACTTTCCCATGATTGTCCTCATCCCCCTAAAACAAATCAGACTTAAAAATATTTTTTCCTGAAACTGCAATGCATTTCAGAGGCAGGTATACTTGAAATGCACTCAAATAATAAAATGCAGTACCAAATGCTGCACTTAGCCCGTAATGCATTTAGTATTTGCAAAGCAGTCTAACAGCCTCCTTCTCTAGCATTGTCATAAATCATAACACAGATGGTGTTTCTCAGTATCTTTCAGTCAGATTTCAGTCTTGTGCCACAGAGGCATCCTGTATCAATATGGCTTTTTGGTAAATGGCTTCATTTTGCTGTTGACAAGGCTGATATAAACAAGTTGTGTAATTTACTCTGCTACCAAATAAATCACATGTGAACATTTAAGTTTAACTGTGCTAGCCTGATAGTCTGGAAAGTGTTTTTGACTGCATGGAGAATATTTGACATTTAAACTCAAACCAGAAAAACAAAAACAAAAGCCCAAGTTTATTCTTCTGTGTCTGGGAAGGGGCTGTGTGCAAGCAAAAGGCGGTTTAACCATGCCAGTTACAGGGGTTAAAGAGGCATCCTTTCTAAGGGTCTTTCTAGGCAAGCTATAATTAAAGAAATCCTGAGACTTCTCCTGGTAACCAGTAAAATAAATGAAGTTACAGGATGATTTTGACATAAATCAGCGCCTGTGACCAAAACCTAAGAATGTTTGTTTCTATTGGTGAAATATATCAATTTTGAATTTCTCCTGCTAGGAGGAGTTTAAGCACCTCCTGGGTGTAGGAGAGACACGGGACTTTGTATGCCCAGAGTCTCCTACATAATTGAGAAGGAGACGTTTTATCTCCCTCATTTCTTTAGATTCCAAGGTGATGGTTGAGGTAGTGTGTGGGTCAGGGCACATGAAAATATGCTTGGCATCATTAGTCATTAGGGAAATGAAAATCAGAACTGTAATGTGATAGCGCTTCACACCAACTAGGTTGGCTATCATGAAAAAGAAGGAAAATAACAAGCGTTGGTGAGGATGTAGAGAAATTGGAACCCTCTACATTGCTGGTGGTAATGTAAAATGGTGCGGCCGCTTTGGAAAACAGCTTGGCAGTTCCTCAAAAAGTTAAACACAGAGTTACTATGTGGCCCAGTAGTTCTACTCCTAGGTGTATACCCAGGAGAACTAAAAACAAATGTCCATATGCAAAAACTTGTCTGTGAACATTCATAGCAGCAGTAGTCATATTATAAAAGCCAAAAACTAGAAACAACCCAAATTTCCATTCACTGATGAATGGATAAACAAAAGGTATATATTTATACAATGGAACATTATTCAGCAATAGAGAGAAATGAAGTATGGATACATGCTAAAACATTGATGAATCTTGGAAACATTATGTTAGGCAAAAGAAGCCAGACATATTGTCTAAATCCATTTATATGAAATGTCCAGATATGCAAATCCAGAGAGATAGAAAATAGATTAGTCGTTGCCAGGAATTTTGAGGGAGTGGGGAGGGGGTAATTCAAATGCTCTGGAATTAGATAGCGGTGATGGATCCACAGCTTTGTGAATATATTATAAATTAAAGCTCACACTTCTAAAGGATGAACTTTATGGTGTGTGAATTATATCTTAATAAAGCTATTATTTGAAGAAAAATGTAAGTAGGTACTCATTCTCAGATGTCAAACCTGCACTTGCATGAGCCTGAGTAAGATTAAGCCTCATTAAATTTGGGCCCTTGGGTACCTTGCTTGCCTCACCCTAGTCTAGGCTCTGCTGACACCCTGTGTCCCTCTGGCACTGGTTGGGCCTTATACTTCATGTACTTACACTGCTTCATTTTTGTAACCCCAGTTCCCCACATCGGTAGCTACCTATTGGTCCTTACCCAAAAACTTACATCCCCCACTCTTGACAATCCTGATTAAAGGTAGAGTCTGTGTCTGTCTCATTCTGACATAGCTACAAAATGCCTGGTATGTTGTAGTTGCTTCAATATTTATTAAATAAATATTTTCTCAGAAACTATCACTCAATGACTTCCCATTGCCTGCAAGCTAAAATCCAAACTCCTTCCTGGATGCATGTTAGGCCTTTTGTGATCATTCCCTTATCTACCTGGCCAATCTCCTCCTACCTCACTATTCATTACCTCTTCCCATGCTCCCTGCATGATTTTTCTGCTACACTGGAACCTTTGCAGGTTGGGGAGTGTTTCATGAGCTCTCTCTCCTCTTTGGCTTTGTATTTTTTCCTTCTTGTCCTGCAACATTCTCTGCAAATAATAGCATGGATCCCATCCAATCTCCCCTGCCCCCCACCTCCCCGGTTTTCCACAGGTGTCAGCCGGCATTACAGGCTGAAGGTTCTCCTGACTTTCTCTGACTTCCTTCCCATTAGCCTTCACTGGCATCTTCCTCAACAAATCTCTTGTATTTCTAATCCTGTCTTGGCATCTCCTTCTTTGTGGACTTGAAATAACAGTTACACAGTCATTTTTATTCTTTCAGTGTTTTTTTACTCCAGAAATCATACCATGAATCCTAAATTATCTAAATCTAAAATTAATATCTTTACTTTCTAAGTAACATGAAGACTTTAGATTCTTAAATTGCATTCATTAACTCTCCTGACCAATATGTTACTGGTGGCAAATATTTTAATTCTTTATTGTTTTATTTAAAAACATTATATGATAATATCATTGTAGTTTTATATGACGCTCATTTAAATTTACCGACATATTTACCGTTTTCATTGATCTTCATTTCTTCCATTTGCAATCACTTTCTTTTGACCTGAAGTATAGCCTTTAGAATTTCCTTTAATGAACCTCCCTGGTGGCAAACTCCTCAATTTTTATTGTATGAAAATGAAAATGCCTTCATTTTGATCTCATTATTGATAGATAATTTTGCTGGGTATAGAATTCTAGGATGGCAGTAATTTTCAATGACACAGTAAGGTAGCAATTGGAAAGCTAGAATATGTGCATGTGTAGATATTCTTCAAACTCAATTATCATGTTCTTGAACCACCAGTTTACTCGGTAGACCTAGGTGTCCTCCAGATGAATCAAAGAGGTAAAGGCTAAGTTTGTTAACTTAATCAGAGAATGTGTGAGAGAATATCTTTGTGATTCAAAAACATCTAAACCAGGAGGCAAAAATCTGATAGATTTCATTATGTAAAAATTAAAGATTTCTGTTTAACAGAGGATGTTCTGGTAGATTTAAAAGACTGATGCCAAACCAAGAGAAGGCAATTGCAACATCAAAAATCATTAATGTATTATTATTTGCTAATCAATAAAAAAATTGAAAAATGAACAAAGGATATGAACAGAAGTGGAAATACAAATGGATGGCAAATATGTGAAGAGGGGCTTAATCTCATCAGTAAATCACAAAATGCAAATTAAAATGAAAAAATACCACTTTTCATTTAATGTTTTGGCAAAAATTAAAAATGTGGGTGGGTGAACGAATTTCAGTAAAAGATTGCTATCTATCCTCAGAGTGGGAAGAGAAGATCCCTGTTGGAATTCCTATCAAGGCCAACCTGCCACCCACACACAGATCTCATCCCCTCCATCCTAGTCAGGGACATTGACCACAAGGCTCCCTCCTCCTCTCATGCATCATCAATTTTCTCCCATCCACTGGGTCATTCTCATTACTGTGCAAGGCAGTTGTAGTATCTTCCATCTTTAAATGATCCTCCCATATCCTCCACGCTCTTCCAACTGTAACACTAGTGTCCTTCTCATCTCCCTTTTTCAGCAAAACTGTTTTGCAAACTTGTTTCTACCCATTGTTTCTGCTTCCCTTTCTTCCCATTCTTTCTCAGATCTGTTCCAATCAGCTTTTCACCCCATCACTCCACTGGAAAAGTTCTTATATAGGCTATTAATGACGCATAAGTTGCCAACTCTGAAAGCTCATTCTCAGTTATTTTACTTACTCTCTAAGCAAAGTTTGAAAACAGCACTCCTTTCTCCTTGTAACAACTTTTAGTGGCTTCCAGCAGGCTACTTTCTTGGGTCCTCTATTCCACACCTCCCCTTGAATGGCTAACTGTGCATTTCACATTTAACAGGGAGTAAACTTAACTTCTGATTTCCACCCCCAAACTTGGTTTTTCTCCGTCCTTCCTGTTGCTCAGGCCCCAAACATGAAGTCATTTTTGAGTTTTTCTTTATTTCTTTCTCACATTCCATATCCGATCCATCAGCAAATCCAACTGGTGCCACCTTCCAAACAAATCCAGACTCTAACCCCTTTTCAACACCTCAACTGCTGTCACCGTGGTCCAAGTCACTCTGATCTCTCCCCTGGTTTATTGCAAGTGTCCCTTAACTGGTCTTCCTGCTATTACCTTTGCCACCTCCTCCCTGCTCCTGGCCCAGCCCCAGCCTTTTCTCAAAACAGCAGCTTTTTAAAACCTACAGATCCTTTTAGAACATAAGCCAAGTTATGCCCTTTCTCTTCTCAAATACCCCATTGACTTCTCATGTGCTTCTGAGTAAAATCCACTGGCCTTTCATTCCCCTTTGCTCTTATCTCTTATAACTCTCTCACTCATTTACCCTTCGGTCACTCTGGTTTCCTGGTTGTTCCTTGACCACGCCAAGCCCACTTTGACCCAAGACAAAGGTCATTTGCTGTCTTCTGCCCAGAACATGTTTTTGCCCCTGCGAGCCTTATGGCTTACTGCCTCACTTGTTCAGCTGTCTGCTAAAACACCACATTGTCAGAAAGACCTTTACTCTTAAACCTTTATGAAATAGCATTTCCTCCTTCATTCTCATACATTGCTTCATATTGGTAGCACTGCCATTATATATTACCTGACTCTCCCTTCTACTATGACTTTTTCTTGGTCACTGTTGGATCTCCAAAGCCTAGAACAGTTCAAGGTATACATTGTATGCTCTGAAAGTATTTGTTGAGTGAATAAATGATTCCCTTCACAAAGGAAAACAACATTGCAAAGAGTGTTAAGTTCCTTCTGGATTCACTATCCAGGGAAACGTCTATGGGGAGAGCTTTTCAACTGTGGCCAGGGACTTGGAATCTATCAAAAAGAACTAAGGACAAGAGGACAAAAAGTAGTGGGCTGGACAAGTGGTAGTTCAATAAGTGAGAGCTAAACCAGCCCAGTGGAGACTGGATGAGCCTTGTGCCGGCCTGCCTGCCTGTGTCCTGTGTGTGCTGGGCATGGCTTCTGAGTTTCTTCCAAGCAGAACCACACTGCTCTTGCTGTGACCCAGAGTGTTTGATTGCTGGTAACTTTTTGTGGAGAACTTAGGAGTGCAGCACTGTGGGATGGAGTAGAGTTGGTCCCAAGCCTAGGCTCTTCCATATTCCTCTGGTGATGAGATAAAGGGTGGACCAACAAGGGAGCAAGAAAGGTAGTTCCTTCTTATCAAATAAAGATGTTGAGCCATCTGTCCCTGTTTTTAAACATTTCAGTGCCATATCTGAGTGCCTTTTGGAATGATGAAATGTTGATGTAATTGAATAGCTTAAGGCAATTACTATTTATTAAGCAGGGTAATTAGCCTTCTATTGGATATTATGAGAGTAGGGACCGAATCAATCAAAATCAATAAATACTGTCTTGAACAAGGCGATATGGTAAATGTCTTATAAAATTAAAACAGGACCTGGGACATTGATTCACACACAGACACTGACTGTGGAGATCTCTGAATGGTGGAGTGTTTAGTTTTTGTGTTCCTTGTGCTAAGTACAGAGCCTTGAATATACTATAGTAGAAGCTCTGTAATTGTGGAATTATTTTCCAGTTGACCCTGCTGGAAGGGAGGCTGTTAGACACTGAAGCATATTTGTGCAGTGCAGAATGGCTTTCTCTCCTGAATTTTATAATCTTGAGAAGATAAACCATTGCTCAAAAATCTCCTTCCATTTCGCTGTGATTCTTTCAGAAATCTACCCACACATCAGTTTGATCTACTGGCAATCATTTAATGTATTTTTCAGAGACATCAATAAGATTTCCAGAAATTCTAGCAAATACTTTATTGAGGTTGTTAATAAATAGTAAATAATAAAATAATAAATAATAAAAAAGTAACAACATAAAAAACTCACATCTCTAACTCATGCAACTGCCAGAGAAAGGTCTAAAGAACTACAGAATAGAAAAAAAATCTGGTTTAGTGAAGGGAGACAAAGGCAAAGAAAGGACATTGGTTAATTCATGAGTGAAAAAATGGAGACTTCAAGCAGGGCAGCAAGTAGCTCCTTAATTAAAAAAAAAAGTGTATCCTGTGTGTGGGCCACTTAGAAAAAAGACACAATCTTCCAGGCTGATGGAGCCCAGACCAGAGCAAGTAGCATGGGTGCTGGAGCCAGACCTGGATTTTGCATCCCTTTCTACCCTCTCTGGGCCCTCTTGAGATTCTCTTGGCTGGGTGCCATTGCATGGTGCTGAAAGTTAGAGAAGACCTAGAGAAATCCCTGAGAGTGAGTAGAGACTGCAATTTGAAGCTTTCTTGCAGCATTTCTCTCCTAGGAATACTGTACTTGAAGTGAGTAGGCTTCAAATTTCAAGGTATCATTGTGTCTAACACATGATCAGTGACTGAGGAAGTAAAATGAGTGCTTCAAAACACTGCATTTAAACAAGGATGTCAGCCATTGTCTCCTCATGATGTTTCCTACCGTATCTTTCCATTAAACTCCTTCATTCAACCCCCATTCACCAGCTCTGTGATCTTGGACAAGCTACTTAACTTTCCTGGGTTTCAATTTCCTCATCTTCAAAATAAGACAGTGATCAGCAAACTATGGGCTCTGTGCTAAACCCATCCTGCTGCCCATTTTTATAAATAAAGTTTAATTGGAACACAGCCATGCCATTTATTTACACATTATCTATGGATGCTTTTGCATGACAACAGCAGAGTTGTGTAGTTGTGACAAAGACTATGGCCCACAGAGTGTAAAATATATACTATTTCATCCTTTGCAGAAAAATTTGTGGACTGAAATAGGAAAATAACTTAGTTCATGGCATTTAAAAAAATTTTTTTCCCAGAGACACAGTCTTGCTATGTTGTCCAAGGGGGTAAGCCCTCAACACTCTCCAGAATGGAGTTCTCCAGTAGTAAGCTGTATTTTTGAATATGTTTTAGCCTGAGAGGCCCCAACAAGGAGTTTGATTCATCTCTGCTGGAAAATAGAATGGCGGAGTCTGCAGCTGTCTGGAATAGACAAGAACAGACCTGAGAGAGGCCCTGGCCAGGTTGCTCCAGAGACAAACATCACAGGCCAGTGCACCGCAGGTACAGTGAGGGCAGAAGGAAACAGGGCATGGCCGTACATATATTATGAGGCACAGTGAGCTTGCCTAGTAGCAAAACACAGCCCAATCCATATTTAGTCTATCAGATTGACAATGCCCCTTCCTTTTGGGGAGGAGCTTCTAACTCACAGGAAACAGGAATAAGAATAAGAAACGCAATTGGACACTCCTTCATCTATGGGAGAATCTGCCTTCCCCAAAGGGCAGAAAGTGATTTTGTATGTTTGAGTGAAGGAACTCCAGAGGATCCTAACTCGTGATAATACTTTCTGGATTTATGGCAGTAAAGACACAGATGAATGTCTTGTCCCTCAGGCAACTCTGAACAGAATCCAAAAACTTCGTCTCTAATATCTGTGCTTGCTACAGCAAGAGAATGGCAAGATACATCCCTTGGTGAGTTTTCTCAAAAGCCCTCAAGTGGTCTTAGGTCTCTCCTGTAGGTCTCCTTAGAAGCAACTGTGAAACCCTCAAATGTTTCTGGAGTCCCTCCCCATGGCTCTGGGGCAATCTGAGCAATGAAATAAATAATAATAATAATGGGCTATAATCCATAAAATAAAATAATTATGTGAGTCCATATTGATATAAATAAATAATTGAATAAACAATAAGCAGGATAAAGGGTACCATTCATCCTTAAAGTAGAATATCAACACAATAAAAAATATAGAAGGAATGATAGAGAAGTCACTCTTTGGCAAATGCCAATATAAGAATTGTTTTAGGCAAGTACCATCAAGGGATGCTGAAATGGATAGGTGAAGTTCTCATGAGAAACAGGTATTTGTATAGTTTTACAATATCTACCCCTTCAAGATATTCATAATTGCAAAGGGAAAATTATTGACTTTGTAATGGAAAACCAAGCAGAAATCCTTTTAATAAAGTGATCAAAGTTAACATCATGACCATACTAAGACATGTAGATATCATCTACCTCCTAGTGTGATCCAGCAAGGTCTTACTTCTGTGGTGTTCTTGCCAAAAATGCGTAACCTCAATCTGTCATGAGAGAACATCAGAAAAATCCAAACTGAGGGACAGTACTGGCTTATGTTCTTCCTAAAAGACTAACTGTCCCAAATGGTAAAGACTAGAAGACATGACAATTAAATGTAGTGCAGGATCTTGGATTGGATCCTGCACCAGAGAAAAGACATTAGTAGAACAACTGTTGAAATTCATATAAGGTCTGTAGATTAGTTAATTTTATTGTATGAATGTTAATTTTCTGATTTTAATAATTGTACAGTTATGCACAATGTTAATGTTAGAGGAAACTGGGTGAAGGCATATGAACTCCATGAAATATTTCTGTGACTTTTTGTTAAGTATCAGAAGGTTTTAAAATAAAAAGTAAAAGCCCTTCTGAATTCTATGAAGGTATTCCCTCATCTTCAGATTTATGCAATGCAATAGGGCAGAAATTACACAGAAGATAAAAACTTAACATCGGTGTTAAATATTATATAGGAATATCATCCATAATCAACTAAATGTAGTCTTTAGGTACATTTTAATAAAAAATTAGACACTGAACATTTGATTAAGAATTTAATACCCTAATAGGACTTTAAATCTGTGGAAAAATAATTCTCAACTCACATAATTTTAATTTATGGAACCTTTTCTAGAAAAGCAATTCTCCACAAAAGCGAGAAGTGGAGATTTCCAATTCTCCGCCGACTAATCACATATATCAGAGAGATTGAATAGATTGATAGAATCTGACATTCAGGTCAGGGAGGTGTTTTTACTATTTTGATTTTTTTTTCTGATTACAAGTTGTCATTGATTTAAATGGATAAATTTAATTGCAACTAAAATGTAGCCATCGTACTGAAGGGCTTGTCGGTGTACATAAACATTCAAGGATGTATTGATTTAAAATAACAGAAAAGAAAGACATGGCCTAATTCAGTTCTGGATTCTGAGAATAGCTTTCAGTCCTAAAGTCTCAGAATCAACAGGGACATTCTATGGGCAAATTAATTACCTGAAAGGACACTTTTGTTCATTCAGAATCCTGTATTACAGAACCAAGGAAGATGTATGAGAACATGCATGACACTCCAAAAGGAAATGAAATTGGGTGCAGATGCAGTTCCTGTCCAATTTGGGTGATGAATATATTCCCACCTCCTATGTTAGAGAATACCAATCTATTGATTTTGGAAAGCACAGAGCCTTAGTACTGGGGAACAGGAACAACACTGGCGTGCTATTTAGTGTGATCGCCGGTGCGTGCGGATATAAGTCACTTGCAAAGACTCCAGTGAACATATGGATTTTGTAGAAATACTGGTTAATTTTCTTTGGCAACACACTTTTGAGAGAGGTAAAAGTTAACATTTATATAGTGCTTGCTATTAATATGTGCTAGACTGTGCTATACACCTTCTACATTAACTCACGTAATCTTCACAACCACCCTACAGGTACGTATTAATTATAATCTCCACTTTCCAGATGAAGCTCAGAGATAACCTAATTTACCCAAGTGGCTAGTAAGTGGCAAGATCACGATCTAGACCTGGGCAGTCTGGCTCTACAGATGTGCTTTTGACCACTATGCTATATTTAATGTCATTTAGGATTTGCTTCCTTGGTGTATTATGTTTACTTTACTCTTATGGCCACATGCCATCAATTTTCTGTTGGTTCTGGATGTAAAGTAGTTACAGTCAGCATTTTAAAAGTACTTTCTGTAAATTAACTTATTTAATTTCCATCACAAGTGTGTGAATTTCAACATCTCCATTTTGCAAACTGACACTAAGTCACAGTCCTAGGTCAGACGGCTAACACTTAGCCACAGTGGGAGTAAGTATTAGAGCCACCGAGGCCGAGTTCCTATTCTTATACTTCGTACACTGTGCTAACTTTGGAGCCTGTGGCAGATTGCCATCTCCCCCCAGATCTTTTCTCTTCCTCTTCCATATCACGCAGTTTTGGTGAATACAAGGCCACCCTATTAGGACTTCACTTTCCAGATGCTCTTGAAGCTACATTTGATGAGGCAACTAAGCTCTAACTAACTGGAATGTGAGCAGAAGGGAAGTCTGCAACTTTTGCCCCCCCAAAATTGCTTACTCTGGACTTTTCTTCTTCCTGTGGGCTAAAGCAGAACTGCCAAGCTGGCCTGGACTTGCTGGGGTGTGATACCAAATTTATTCTGATCAAGAAGTCACAGTCCCTAAACAAGTGCTCTCCCCAACCCCACCTGACATGTACTGATGACAGGAATGGTTCCTGCATTCTGACAATGAGTTTTTTTTTTATTATAGCAGCTTAACTTCTCCCATAATACCAACAGTTCATGTACCAGCACCAATTATAATTTTCCATGTGGCCACCCGTGCTATTAGTCCAGGATCTAAGCATTCTAAGAATAACTGTTGCTTAGCAATGTTCTAGATTCATGAGTTTATGAACAGAAATATTGCTATTCATTCAACCGTGACTCTCCAATGATCAGTGTAACTTATAATGCATCCATTAAAAATCATGTGGTAAAATAGTATTAAACGACATGTAAGGAAAGATGTTCATGACATTTTTAAGTGAAAAAATGCCTTGCAAAATGATAGTGTGTGACCTCTGTCTTATAATAGTACATCTCGTTACATTGAGTAATTATAGGAGATTTTTATTTCCTCTTTTTTCTGTTTACTTCTCTGCACTTATAATTTTTTTTCTGCAAGGAATTTGTATTATTTTATGAAAACTTTAAACAAGAAACAAAACATATAGATAGATAATATAGGCTGCTCTAACAAATAAAACTCCAAAATATAGTGGCTTAGAGAACTAGAGGTTTAGTTCTCACTCATGTAACAGAGCAGGGTGTAGGTTCCAGTTGGTTGGTGGTGGCTCTACTCGACATGTTCCTTTAGGGACTCAGGCTGACAGAAGGTCTGTTGTATTGAACAAGAAGCGTCTAAGTCACCATGGTCATCTTCATTCCAATCACAGCAGGAATAAAGAAAGAACATGGAAGAATGTGCATGGCAGGTCTTTAGGGACAGGCCTGGAAGTGGTACACATTCTACTCACATTCCATGAACTCAGTTTGCCATACCTAATGGCACACCATGATGATTAACCTATGGGGTAATAGCATTGTCCCA
Organism: Lepilemur ruficaudatus; assembly: GCA_963574885.1. Lineage (NCBI taxonomy): Eukaryota > Metazoa > Chordata > Mammalia > Primates > Lepilemuridae > Lepilemur > Lepilemur ruficaudatus. Next base: position 77,126 of record CAUYRT010041403.1, read on the forward strand.
GCTATTCATTCAGGTTAAACAAATGATAGAACAATATGACTTTTTAATTTTAGTTATTAGACTTTTTTTTTTGGTTCAACCTTAGTGCTGCTAAAAGATAATTTATCAATTTTCCTGTCAATTTATTTTTTCATAAACAGCAGGGAATTGAAAATCTTTTCCTCTTCCCAAAGATCCAGGACTTAGCCTGTTATTTTTTAGCTTTGTAACAATCATATTGATTCGCTTTGTTATTATGCTCTAACAAAGTTTCACTTCTAAGCAAGTGGCACCTATTATTTATAGGTCAGGGAAAGACTTGACATTCAGTCTTGTCTCTGGGGTGAAGCTAATGAATTGCAAGATTGGTTCACAGTAAATAAGTCAGTTTAGAAACCAAGGAATTCAGAAGTTTGGTATTTTCTTTCTTTAAATCCCAGATTGCTATCTGTGACTCCCTGCTGTTTGCCTTTTAATTTTAGAAATGATATGAAATAAGCTCTTTGCATCCTCCTCTCTGCCCTTTTCCTTTCTATGCTTTTATCAAGTAAAGAAACATAACTTGTTAAATACTGAATACGGTCCAAAGAATTATGAGACTTATCTCCTCTGGCGATGGTAACGACACATTTCTTCTGATCAAGGATAAATCACAAGTCCTTAAACAACGGCTCCCTCCCACTCAATTGTGAAATATTCTGATGACAGAAGTGTTTCTTGCATTCTGACTGTGTTATTCTGGTGATAACATAGACAGAGCAGGCTAAGAGACTTGAAGTTTTAAGTGAGGAGAGCAGGAGTGATGGGTGAATAACCTCGAAGCATTAAGGTTTAAGGTTAAGAAAAATGAAAGACTATAAACAGTGTTTTGAAAGCTAATTAGCATCCTAGAGGACAGAGGTAGGAAAGGAAACCAGATTCTGAAATGTGTGGCTTAAAGAGGGAAGTCAGTAAGAGTGGGTCCTCCAACACTCTAGAGCCTATAAGATCTCACTGTCCTCCTCTAGATAACCCTCTCCAAAATTCACAAATTCTCTTTCTGTTCCCCCACTCTCTTCCCTCCTTCCCTGACTTTCTTGCCTATTCTTCTTTCTCACCTGTTTTCCCCCCAACTATTTATACATCTTTCCCACCCCGTAAGATGGCCACAAAACAGAATATTCCAAAATACATACATTCACTTACAAAAGTTTTAAGCACTAAATATCAGTCCCTGTGTTAGGTCCTGGGCATCCAAGGATGAACAAGATGTATTTCCTGCTCTCAAATAGCTCGTTGTTTATTTGATCAGACACTTCCACTCTTTGGGAGTATGAAGGGCAGAAAAGATCATTTTGCCAGGGAGTGTCAGGGACAATATACCAAGAAAAAAGACACTGAGGCCTGGGTCTTCCAAGAAAAGTAGGATTTTGTCAGGCAGAGAAGGAGAGAAGGACCTTTTAGGCAAAGAGAACAGCGTGTAAACTTATTTTTTTCTTATAAAAAGATTTCCCGGTACTAAATGAACATGCTCAAGAATTATAAATAAGAAAATGTTTCCTTCCTTATCTGTCATGAGATATATTATATCAACCAAAGTTGCTAAAGTAAGCCTTTTCTATCCAGAACCCAGTTAGCTAGAAGTCCTATCATTTGAGGACATAGCTGAGCACCAGGTAATAAGTCAACAAAGGTCTCTGAGGACTCAAAAGTTTTATTGCAAAGTTTCTCTGCTTAGACAGATCCATTCTGCCTCTCAGTGAGAGCCTCTTTCTGAGTATTATAGACATCGTTACGACAAAGCAAGTCAGACTCAGCCTTGTGGGATGGCCGTGGGGAAAGCTTTAGAATCTGGGGCTATTTCAGACAGGCTTGCTGGGAGTAGTACGAAGTAATGGCTAGAATCCTGACAGTAAGGAAGGAGTTAGAAAAACTAGAAGTGGACTTAGGAGCTCCAGTCACAGCAGTCTGGGACCATGGAGAGAAAACACAAAGAGGTTGGGGACACTGTGGTCAGCTCTGCACAGAAACTAATTGCATGGATGTCCATAACAGTGAGGATAGATCATTTACAAAGAAGGTTAAGTTCAGTTCATTGTGCTCTTCTTAGAAGGCAGTTTGTAATTAACTGTTCCCAGCTATGCATTCACGTTAAACACATGATAGAACAATACAACTTTTTATTTTTAATTATCAGACCTTAGTGCTGCTAAAAGATAGTTTATCAATTTTCCTGTCAAATTCTTTTTTTCATAAACAGCAGGGAATTGAAAATCTTTAGAAAGATTGCCACCTAAAGTAGTTGAAATTTTCTTTTGAAAGGATCCAGTTCTGTTAATTCCTTGTAAGATTTTATGATTTTACAAAATATTCCTTAAAATCATTACTACTTATATTTTTGCCATTTAAAAAAACTCAAAAAAATACTCTTTTCAATTGCCAATACTTCTTAATTCAAGTAGTTAGCTGGCAGGGCCACGGAAAGGTATAGGCCCCCAGGCCTTGTTCCTGCCTGTCCGAGCCATGTCCAAGCTTGGGGACACAGTGATGGGCCAGGTGGGCTGCCTAGAAGTGCTTTCCCTTGAGGGGAAGGATCGCACTAAACCAGACAGTTCTACATTCAAGTCCCAGTGAAAATTTAAAGCATTTTCCAAGCTCTGTTTATTTTGCACCCAGCTACCACTAGCTTATATAAAAGAATCATTGCTAATGCGAAATATCTCCCTGGCAGGCAGCGTCTTAAATCAGAGTGAATCACTGAAGCCTTGTCATGGCCAACTGAACAAGTTGTAGTAAAACCTGCTCTTTAGCGAGTTACTCTTTACAAAGTGCTTTCAGCTGGATGATGCCAAGTGTTAGTGGGTATGTGGGTGTATGAAAACCTTGCAGATGGGAGAGTAGATTGGTCCAGACCATTCAGTGGAGCAGACATTCTCAACTTTGGGTGCTTGTTAGTATCCTCGGTAGCTTTTAAAACCCTGGTGCCCAGGCCACACTCAGACCAATTACATCTAAATCTCTGGGAGTGGAACCCAGGCAGCAGTATTTTTTTAAAGCTCCCCAAAATGATTCCAGTGTGCAGCCAAAATTGATAACTATTGCTGAAGGGTGAGCTGGCTGTCCTTAGTCCAATTAGGTAGTATGTCCTTTGCCTAGGATGACATCTAACCTAACATAAGCAGTTAGTATTATTAACAATCAGTAGGATGTTCTGGGCAAGCTGGGGATGCACGATTGCCCTATCTAAAACCCAGATGCTAAGGTTTTGGGTATACCTCAGAGAAGTTTTCACATAAATCCATTAAAGAACACGTGGAGGATGTTCTCTGTGGCAATATTTGTGATAACTTGGAAGCCATGTAGGTGTCTATACCTGGGGGAATGGGTGGGTGAGATGAATCAAATGTGTAGAGAACAGCATGGATTGATCTTAAAACATGGTGCTAAGTGAGAAAAAGAAATAGAATGCACTCCTTAGCACAATACCAGTTAAGTAAATTAAAACTCTATGGACAAAAAGCAACAATACAAATTTTATAAGAAGGTACACAAAATACAGGAGCACTGAGGAGAGTGAGAACAGGAAATGGGGATAAATGAGAGCGAATAAATACTTAACGAATGAATATGAGAGCAGCCTGGCAACAACCAACGATAATAGTGTGCCGTGGACTGAGCAGTATGGTGAGCTCAGCCTCTCTGCCCCTGCAGTCTAGAAGAACATCACTTCCCCCCAGATAACAAAAGTCTGAATGAAGAACTCTCATATAACAAACATTCCACCAAGTTGTGGGGGACGCAAAGGGCCCGTGACCCTGCCCCACCAACCTAGAGTCCTAGTTGACAAAAGTTCACACTTGGGCTGGTTCCCCCAGACATTGTGCTTTATTTTGTCTCCCCAACACTGGAGGAGGTGCTGCTATGTTTGTTTCACAAAGAGGAAACAGAGATCCAAAAAGTCGAAATAACTTGGTCACAGTCAGGGAGCTGGTAAGCAGCACAGCTGACTCTAACCCATGACTTCCACCCTCAGGCCTGTGAAATTTCTCTGCCGTTTTCCCTGTGGATCAGCGGTCCCCAACCTTTTTGGCACCAGGGACTGTTTTTATGGAAGACAATTTTTCCATGGACCGGGGAGCAAGGGGATGGTTTCAGGTTCAAGTGCATTACATTTATTGTGCATTTTATTTCTATTATTATTACATTGTCATATATAACAAAATAATTATACAACTCACCATAGGTCGGGGACCCCTGCCGTAGATTGTTGAGAGCCCAGAGCCACCTTTATCACCTCTTTCCACATGGTTCTGCATTGCTCAGTGTCTTGTCTGGACTAATTTAGTACCGCACAGCAAAGATTTACTTAGCAGTCTTTAAGGAGAAACATGCTAAGAAACTGAGGGCAGAGTTGTAAAAGGCAATTTCTTGCCCCTCAAAGAATTTGGTGGGGAGAGAAGGACATTCATGGAGAATTCAGTATGGGGTATAATGTGAACAGTGTGATGTAAGCTACAAACAAAATGCCATTGGAATAGCCGGTGCAGTGAGATTATTTTTAGCCAGGCAGTCAGTGCCTTAGGTGTTGAGCTGGGGAAGATGTCGTGAAGAGAGAATATTGAAGGTGGGATTTGAGGATAAGTATGATTTCCACAGGGCAAGATGACATGGAAGGCTCTTCTGGGTAGACAGGACTTCGAGCCTGAAAACATAGGGTTGAGGAAGCACAAGGAAGGTTTCGAGAATCTTGTTTTGAAGGTCACAAGGGTTGGGAGGTACGTTATCGGGAAGAACATCTGGAAAGGCAGGTTGGGTGACGTCACGGAGGGGCCTCAGTGCTGAGTTTAGGTCTTCACATATAGGCAGCGAGGTGCAGGGGAGAACCAGCCCGGTGCTCCTGAATTCTATCCTGGTTGTGTCTGGTAACTCTTTCCACGTGACTGAAGAAAGGGACAGCCGGGTGGCAGAGGCTCTGCAGCAAACTCCCTCCCATCCCTGGACAGCGGCAGTGGTAGGGACTTGTGGCTGCAGCCCCCAGTGGTCTGGGTGACCCAGCACGGGCGGCGCTCAGCTGGTGTCATGCCCCTTCTCTAGCACGGTGTTCCTTTCTGTCCCATCAGACATGTCACCTTCATTCTTGAGCCCCAGTGGCACTGGCCATCTGGACCAGTCCTTTGGAGTGTCTTGCTTAATGAATAAATTGTTTCCAGCTCTCTGAGCTAGGCTATAAACTCCTGAGAAGGCATGACTCAGTTCTTACGCTACTTTTGTTTACCCTCCTTTTCAGAGGTGGATGCACAGTAGGCTTGCAAAGAAAAAGCCTTATTAGTTATACCAGCCCACTTTCTTCTCCACAAAATGGCTGAATGAAGAATATTAATATAGCAAGCTACTTAATCCTTTAAAGATTCTTAAGAAGAAGACGCTAAGTAGTTAAATACTTAGATGTTTTCTTTAAATTAGCATAATTGGTTACATGTGTATTTTTAGCTGCTAACAAGGTACAGAAATCTTCAGAGTGCTAGTGGCTGCTTCCACCCACTTCTTGGCCAATATTTTACCAATCCCTGAGTCATAGCCCTGAAATCAATTCTACCCTTTACTGCAAAATCATTACAGGGCCAGGAAAAAATGATCCTAGTTGTTTAATCAGTGGGGGTGCTGGACAATCAGGGGACGTTGCTACCGAGCTTGTGTGATAAAGGTTGGAATGAAGCACGCCATGCAGAAACGTGGATCGTGTTTAATTCCAAGCCCGGTTCAGAAATAAACGCAAGGGGAAGGATGTTCTGAGGCACTCTCTGTAACTCACAGAATCACAAAATTTTTGCACATTCAGTTTCTGAGTCCTTTCAATCTTTCTTCCCTAAATAAAAAGAACGTGCTAAAGATTAAACATTTGTGACATAATAAACTGAATTTAGGTATAAGGTGATGTCAGTCTATTGCCAATTTTTGCTGCTATCCTCCTTCCTCGAAAAAACAAAGTCTGAGTTCAAGAAAATGATGGGAGAAAATATTTGCCATGTGATTAGGAAAAGCGGGAAACTGAGGCAACTCCAGTAGGACGATGTTGCTATTCTTCTTGCCATATCACGCATTCTGAAGAATGTAAGACTATGGCACCCAGAAAGAAGGGAATTCAACAGTTATGGGGGCAGACATGGATTTTTTTTTGCCCCCTAGAGACCTCGAAAGTGGTGCCTTTGGTGGAGGCTGCGACTAAAGGGTCACACTTCCCTGCTCACTTGTATATCCTCAGGCTTGGCCATGGATTCCCAGGTCCAGTATGTCAGAGCCGGGCTGCAAGGGCTGCATGATCCTGAGTCTGATGATTTAAATAAGAACCTGCTTCCAGCCTCTTTGTTTGGGGACACTCTAGGGGGCTGGTAGAATCAGAACTCCTGTGCCCATGGTCTGACCATGACTTTTTCAGGCTCACAAGATTCCCATGCCATTTCTATTGGGAATTACTGAGACCAGGGCCTGTTTTACCACTACTTTCTGGATTGTTCCCCATGGCTCGGTGTCTTGCCTGGACTAATTTAGGGCCAAGAAACCAATATGCACTTAGTACTCTATGGGACACACATGCTAGGGACTGTGGAGGAACAGAGGTGACTATTTTTTTTTTGGCCCCTCAGTACATTTAGTAGGGAGAGAAGAACATCCACACTGAATTCAGTACAAGGACCCCTGTATCTCACCCTGCTACCATACATGTATTTTCTCTTCCTGGCCAGTGTGACTAACAGGTATCCAGGAGGGAAAGTTAGAAGAGCTTGTGCTTGGAGCACATGGAGAGGGACACACAGTAAGGTGGCCCAGCAGTTTGTTGATGTCCCCTACTGGACTGTGAGATCCTTGTTTGGCTTATCTTTTAGGACCTCACTCTGCAGGCAGTGATTGCATATAGTAGTCACTCAGGAAAGCTGTTGCATGTTGGCAGTAATAACAATAATAACAGTAATAACCATGTAGTGAAAATTTACTACGTGCCCAGATCTTTGCACACATTATTTTAGTAACTCACTATCACGACTCTCTGAGGTAGATACCCTTATTTTCTTCTTTCAGATGAGTCTCTAAGGAGGCAGGCATCCAACACAGCACGTGAATACTATATCCTCCCTGAGTACCTGTTGGCTACTGGTTGTGATCATTAAAGAAACTTGCTGAAGGTCACACAGGTTCTGACTGGCAGATTGGGATTTGTACCCATCTCTATTGGCAGCTAACAGCCATGTTCATGAAAGGTCTCAAGTAAGGGCAGACAATGCAGTTGTTCTCCCAAAATGCTCAAGTGGACAATTTTATCAAGGGGTCAATGTACTCCCCTATTGCCATGTGGTAACACAGGTAAGATGGCTCAGAGACAGTCCCAGATTTTTGTTGCATATTATGGACAAACCAAGTGCTTGCTTTAGAAACATTTTTTCTGTATTTTTTCATCCATCCATCCATCTATCCATCCATTTAGCAAACCTTCATTGAGCACCTACTATGTGCTAGGAGGTCCTGAAACAGGCACTAGAGAGAGAACAAAGTGTTACACATGGTTTCTTGTTTGAGAAATTCCCTTTTTTTTTTTTGCAAAGGAGACAGAGGCATGAGTCAACAATCTTATTTCAAAGCCCTAACAGGACTATTGATCAGAACTGTCTGTCTAATTAAGAAGTTATGGAAACACGGTATTCCTAAAACATGTGGGATGCTAATTTTGAGACTGTTTACAAAAGTATCTGAAGATGGGTTCAGATGTAAGGAAATGATAAGTTAAAACATGATAACATATTTTAACAAGAAATGTTTTTGATACGGCATTTCCTAAGATGATAGCACCGCTGTTGCTGTTCAGTTCCTCATAGTGTTTTTGGTTTGGAGAAAAAATTTGATGGAAACCCAATAGTTCTATCTCAACACTTACTATTTAAATTTTCTTGTTGTCATTCTTCCAAATACTTTCTCTCAGTACATTTATCCCTTCAGATATTTTATAGTCAGCGTTTTGGAGGCAGCTTTCTTTTTAATTTGGATCTTGGCACCTTAGAAAGAGCGGCTTGGTCAAGAATAGCACTACATTTCTTCCTCCTACCTTGAACTGCCTAAGATTGCCCTCTTACTAATACTTCACATTAATCTTAGCACTTAAGACTTTTCAAAGCGCTTTCCTATACATTATCTTAATTAGTTCTCTTAATTACTTGATGGCATAGGTCGGAAAGTATTCTTGCTAGCATTTTTAATAGTGCTACAAAAGTAATACATGTGGTGGACAGGAAAAAGTCCTATAATAAGAAGGTTATGAAATTAAAAAGAAAAGTTTACTGTTTCTATACCCCTCTCCACACCACTCCTCAACAGTAGCCATTTTCAACAGTTTCTTTTCGCGTCTTCTGGTATTTATCTCTATAACATCAAATAATACCATGTGGCATTTCTTGATTTATCATACAGGTAGAATCTAGTGGTTTCTTCCTATGAAAGATGATAAATTTAGCCTATTTATATTAACTTTCTCTCTCCTTCAAATTTTTGTTGGTTATATATTTATTTTGTAGTTCTTTTATTAGATATCTTTATAATATTAAAATAGCATAGTGCTTAAGTCTGTATTTCTTGGCATCTCAACTCTAGGAAAAAAGTATATATTAACATTAACTCCACTTATAGAAGATAAAAAATTTTTATTCTTATACCTCCCTCCCCCTTGTAGCTCCCCTTTTAATTTCTAACTTCTATCGGCTCTACCACTACTTTTGTACTGTTGAGGTTTTTAAATTTTGCCTTCTGTCCTGTAACTATAATTGTCTTACATGCTTTGTTTACAAGTTAATTCTAAAAAAATTAAAACATGATACTTAGTTAATATGATTATGGAAATATTGTTTACTCTAATTAGTGATTAATTCCATAAAGGAGAAAATGTAGTCTTGTAACTAAACCTATGTAATTCAAAGGAGAATATTTCAAGCATCGATATCAAATGAGACAACTTTTCTCACATAATAGTTATTGCTCAAAATTACACTGCAATGTTGCAATTTGTTTCACATTTGGATCTACGGCTTTCTTATACATCTTTTTGTTTTTCCTGGAGTTTAAAATTGCTTTTTTTTTTCTGTCATAATGAACGTTGTTGTTTCACTTTGTAGCCATGCCTCAGCTGTAGTGAATGTTGGCCTCTGAAAGCTCACAGCTGTCCAGTTTTGCAAAATATTGCTCTTGGCCTCATGGAAGCTGCCTCAACAGGGAAGTTACTCCTTCCCATACAAGCCTGCTGCTGGCTGACTGACTGACTTGGGGTGCAATAGACCAGCTTGCCTCAAGAGAGGACCCATTCCCTGCTGCAATTTGCAATGCTTAGTGCTCTGTGGAGTCATTGTACAGTTCATAGTCAGCTGAGCCATATTTTTGCTTAGCTTTTTTCCTGCTCTTGTTGTTTCCCTCATCCCCCTTTTCCAACGAGCACTTCCTCAATAAATCACTTATGAAGGAATCCTCTTCTCAGGCTCTGCTAGGAAACCCAACCTAAGATACTTACTGATACATAGAAGGTCACATGTATGTTTTCACCAAATCACTAATGATTATATAATTTTATTTTTACCTTACTGTGTTTTAAAAAGGAATTCACTTTCTTCTTGAATGTATTTTTCTTATAATCTTCTGACTTCCTGATGAAGTCAGTTGCTCCCGAGGTATATGAATTGGGATATCTTTAATTATCAAACTCCTGGGTTAGATCACCTAATATTTGCACCATATATCTTCTTTCTTGGATTCCTTTTTGTGTTAACAATACATAATGAAATGAAAGCAAAAGCATTGATGGGGCATATTTTCTGAGCCATAACAAGTATGAAAATCTGTTTAAACAAACTTTATGATTTGATAATTTGACCAAACATGTGATTATAGTTTCAAAATAATTTCTTCTATTCTTTTAAAGACAATTCAGCATTGTGTTCCAATTTCTAAGGTTGCCGATGAAAAATCCAGTGTCAGTCTGATACTTTTGAGGGGTTGAGTGGTTGGGAAATCTATTATTTTTCCCAGGAAATTTTTAGCTTTTTTCCCCTTTGGGTTTTCTGAAATTTCATCCATTTGGGCACTCTGTGGGCTCTTTCATTCTGACAACTCCAGGCTTTCTTTAGCTCCAGGAAATTTTCTTGAATTATATCTTTAATTGTTAAAGCTCTTGTGTTTCCTCTCTTTCCGAAATTCCTATTAGATGCACAGTGGTTCTCCTAGATTTATCTTCCAGAGTTCTTAACTTTTTGTTCTCTTAAAGGAGAACTTTGTTTCCTTTAAAAATTTCTTAAAATTATGCTCTACTTTCTGGAAGGTTTTTGCAATTTTACCTTCATCTTGGTCCCTCACTTTTGGGCTGTTAGGTTTTTTTTTTCCTCCCCTCAAATGGGAATAATCCTGTCTTTCCATTTATATTTATGAATATAATGTTAGGTTATTATTATGGGGAGCTGGTATAAGTTTCCTCTGTTGATTCCATTTCTACCAGCCTCTCTGGATATATGGAGTTCCAAAAGAGGGCGGAAATCTGTGTAGTTGTTTCAATAGCACATGTTTAATTAATTATACTTATTGCCATCCTTAGCCTACTACCACTCTTGTATCTGTTAGCTCTGAGCTTGGAACTCTCCTGAGTACCATGGGGAAGAACAACTCCTATCTTTGCTGCAGGCTTCTGGATGGGTTCTGGGCTGTGACTTCCTCCCTCAACATGAAGCCATTTCAAAGTCTTCAGTGCTCAGGACTGTTATGGATGTGTCTCCTCTCATCCATCTTTATGGTCAATCCATGGAATGTCTGAAGGAGGGTGAGATAAACACATATACTTTACCTGCCCTCTTGAACCAAAGCTTCATCACTGCCATTTTATAATTCCTGAAACTTGGGCACAGAGAGGTTAAATGCTTTCTCCAATGGCTGTTAAGTGGTGGAACTGAAAATTAGAGTTCTGGTTTTCTGCCACCTAGTCTAGTGGTCTTTCCATTTCTCCCCACTTCTTCACCAACTCTGTCCTTATCAGTGGAATTCAACACAGCTGAACAGGAAAGTTTACAGGCAGAATTTCGAGCATGTACCTTTGCTCATTAGAGCCAGATGCAAGGAAGGACAATGCATTTGTATTTGCATTGAATATTTTTCCTAGCTCAATGTCACTTTCACTCTTATCTTTGGTTTTCATGGAAATTTCCAAGGTAAAAAGATTTTGAAACTTTTTAGTTTAAAGCCCGGTGTAAATCATTTTCAGTAAGAGTTTCAAAATAAATTGGTTGACTGGGAGAAAAAGCACTTCAAAAAATTTTCGTTGTGACCTGTGAACATCACATTTGTTAGTGCCTAGTTTGGTTCCAATTTCTGAAACCTAGTGTTGTGTGGGATGAAGGAAAGACATATAAATGACTTTTATCTATTGAGGAGTCAAAACATGTACCTCCCTCAACCTCATTCACACCACCCACCTGTATTTTCCCCTTCTTTGTCAGTTTTCTTGGCGCATTAATAATTTTTTAAAAAAGAAAAAGCTGGAGCACGAAATTATGGCTGTTGTTATATAGACATGACCTGTTAACCAAAGTGAATTAAAAATTCTTACTTTTATTTTCAGAAAACCATAGTAAATATTACCAGAGGGAAATGGGTATAAAGTAGGGATTCCCTTTTATTAATAATTAGGAAATCTGAGAGTAGAGAGAAACAACTCATTCATTTAATGAACAAATATCTACAGAATATCTTTTACTGTGTCCAGGCATTGTTGGAGACTTAGGATAAAAGCTTAGATAAAATGGTGAGCAAACCAGATGTAGCCCTTTTCTTCAAGGAACATTAAATATAGTGGAGGAGGCAGACATGAATAAAAATATAGAAATATATAGTAAAATACATACAGTCCCATGATGGTTCCACTTAAGATTTTTCGACTTTATGTTGGTGGAAAAGTGACAGGCATTCAGTAGAAACTGCACTTTGAGTACCCATACATTCATTCTGTTTTTCACTTTCAGGACAGTAGTCAACAAATTACATGAGGTATTCAACACTTTATTATAAAATAGGCTTTGCATTAGATGATTTTGCCCAACTGTAGGATAACATGTTCTGAGCACATATAAGGTAGGCTAGGCTAAGCTATGATGTTCAGTAGGTTAGATGTAGTAAATGCATTCTTTCAACTTACTGTATTTGCAACTTACAATGGGTTCATTGGGACAAAAACACCATCATAAATTGAGGAGCATCTGTAATGAACCAGGAGAAGTTCTACAGAGGAAAAGTCCACACACTACATGTATCCCCCCAGTCACTCACAGCTGGGGGAAGATAGGCAGGACACGCTTTGCAGGAGGAGGGACATTTGAGACATGTCCTGAAGGTTAAGAGAGCAGGGTGGAAGGGGAAGAGAATTTTAGGCAGAGAGAACAGAAGGTGGAAGGGCCCCATAGCGGGAATGGGGATGGTGCTCACTGACAAAAAGTTGGAGAGGCTGGAGGTGCAGGGAGAATCAAGAGCACCAAGGGATGTGTGGTTGGGCACTGTGGAAAGGCCCTGAAGGGGAGGCCTGAGTGGATCCATGTTACCAAAAGTCATTCGACATGTATCGTGAGGCACACATTGGAGATGGGCAGGAGAGGACCCAGGAGGTCAGCTAGAAGGCTGTGTTAGGAGCCCAGGTGAAAAATGGTAGTAACTTGGACAAAAGTATTATAATGGAGGTAAAGGAAATTGAATGGACTGAAGAGGTGTTATGAAAGTAGACTTTCCAGGATAGGTAGTGGGTTAAGATGAGGGGTGAGAGAGAGCACAGCTGGACATCAAAGACAGCTCCTCTCTCACAGGGGGCCACATGCTGCAGGAAACTTACCACATTCTGGGAATATGGTACTTGAGATGGGTCTGAGAATGGGATCTATCCTAATAGTTAAAGACAAAGGTTGTGATGAGAAATGGCTTTTAAGGTGAGAGACAAGATATGGAAGTGAAAGAGACAGGAGTAATATACTCCAGGGTACAACAAAGGTGGAAGAGCAGGGTGAGAGGATTAGGTAGGTGGGAAGAGAGAAATATGAGTGATAAGGCAAGAAAGGTAGGTTGGGACCAGATCGTGCGGAGCTGTGAATGTCATCTAAGGAGTTTAGACTTCACTGTCTAGACAGTGGGCTCAGGAGATTAAGAAGATTAAAATAAATGGAGCCATGGCTCCAAGGTTTCCAGCCTGGATGGGTAGGAGGGTGGTGGCCTATTATCAGGAATAAATAAGCCACATGTTAAAGCATTTTAGAGGGGCTGGTAGGACTTCTAAGAAGAAATATTTAGCAGGCATTTAAAAATATATGACTGAAGTTCAGGACTGGGGATGTGGATTTGGAAGTCATCTCCAAATAGTTAAAGTTGAGTTGGGGTAAGGGCAGAGTTGATGAGATCATCAAGGAATTAAGTATAAGGATTTCAGAAAAATATTATAGATCCAAATCAAGAACAAGAAGGGCTGTCAATGACAGGGGCAGAGAGGAAACCATCAGAAAGGCAGGGAATGAGCAAGAGGAATGTAATGTCAGGGAAAGCAGGTGGATGAGAGTTGTAGGAGGAGCAAAGGGGCTAACAATGCTAAATTTCTTACCCTTCAAGTCTTGATCTTGAGAGGTCTGGGGAAAAGCTCCTTAGGCTTGAGATGGAGAAATAGAAATGATAAGACCAGAAAGAACTATAGGGGTAGAGGAGCTGGTATCACAGAAAGAGCTCAGGAAATGCTTATTAAACAAAGAAGTGGGCCAACCACCATGTGCCTGGGAAGTTCCTGGTGGTACTCCCAGAGTTTTAATTGATAGCCACAGATCTTTCATTGTTTTCCATTATGTCCTGAAGACCATAAAATAATGCAGCTGAAATGATTAATTCACTCTTAGGGCTTTTCTGGTCATTGTTTAGTAGTCAGTATAGAGTTATTTTAAAAGCATTTAATTTACTTGCTCAGCGAACTCAGAAGTTGCTACACAAATGACTGGCTGGGCTCCCAGTACTGGTGCGATGAACACTCTGATGTCTGCTGCTTCCTTCCACAGAGACTCCTTGGGTAGCACAGGGAACAGTCAGGGGGCTCCAGGTATCTACAAAAGAAGGGCATACGTGGCAGGCGCCTTGCACTGTTTGGGGGTAGATTACAAGACCAAGAAGAGAACATCTAGAAGATGTTACGAGATTTCTTTTAGTTTAACAGGGATTTCTTGTTGGTGTATCTGAAGGACAAGGGTGAGTGGCTGGTTGCTTGTCAGCAGGCAGGTTGGTGGCTGCACAAGCTGTAAAATGTATATAGCCACCCACATAAGACACATTTATATTTTTCTATATATTCTAACTAGAAATATGCAATGAAAATTAAAAGAGCATGGCTCTGCTACAATACCTTCCTATCACTCACTCCTCATCAGAGCACATAGTTAAAGCTGCAAGTCCTTACGGAAGGGGCACAGGCGTGGGAGTCAGGAAGACGAAGGTCTAAATCCCTGCTCTGCACCTACTAGTATGGCCCTGGGCAAGTTACTTCACATTTCTGTCTCAGATTCATCATCTCAACACAGGCGGTATTGTGATCAGACCTATCTTCAGCTGTACACTGATGACTCACAAATCTATTTCTGCCTATATCTCTTTCCTAAGCTTCCTACCCTTATGTCCAATTGCTTCCTGGACACTCTCTATGTAGGTGTTTCACAAGCAACTGAAACTCAATTTGGCCAAAACCAAATCCGTCTCCACCCCCAGCCTCAACAAGCCAAAACATTGCTCTTCCGACTGGTATCCTAGATTGGTGAATGGGCCCCCCATCCCGCCAATCCTGTACACCAGGGTGGCATCCCTGACTTTATCCTGTTTTCAGTTCCTCACCATGTTCCATCAATGCTGCCCCCTAACTATCCTTTCATTTCTCTCCATCCCCACTGTCACCATACAGTCCACTCCACTGGTATCTGTCTGTCTAGACCTCTCATATCCTGCCCCATTTGCCCTCTTGTATTAATATCATATACTTCAGCTTCATTAAGCTCTTTTTAGTCCTTGAAATGGGCCATGGACTTGCTTTTCACTTGGCCTTTGAAAGGGTTGCTCTCTTTGCCTTCGGGCTACATGCCATCCTTTTCTGTCTTCTGTTCACATGGCATTGCCTTTGGGAGCATTTCCTCATTCCCACCCTCTCCTGGACCAGGTCAGGCAGTTGCATAATGCCCAGTACTTCCTTGGCACAGCACTTGTCAAACTGTATTGCAAAGACTTAATTGCTTATTTTCCTCCTGTACTCTAGCTTCTTAAAACAGGGACTGTATCCATCTTTTTTATTAGTATATCCTCAAGCACTCAATAGATATTTATGGGAAAAAAGGAATGAAGGAGGGAGGAAGGAAGGAAAAAAGGAAGGAGGAAGATAGAAAGAAATGGGTGAGGGAGGAAGGATTGATATAAAATAATACAATAATGGTGCTTTGTAAAAGAAAGCTATCATTGTTGCAATTCCAGGGACAAGAGGTTTCAGAAGGAGTTTCTAATAGATTAGGGCATCTTAACTGCTGGTAGGGAGAACTGGGGCTGGAGCATTCCCTGAATTCAGGGTGGAGAGGTCCTTGTTCACCCTACATGAAGCGCAGGCTATATGGGAAATAGCTGTACAACTTGGTAAATTTACTAATAATCATTTAATTGTACACTTAAAATGGATTAATTTCATGGCATGTAAATTATACTTCAATAAAGTTGTTTAAAAAAGAAGAAAAAAATTACAGAACAAAAGAAAAATAACATATTAGATTTTAGGCAACTTAATTTTAAGGCATAACCTTTGGGTAAGATCCTTGAATTGAACACAATAAGAAGAAAAATATTCCCTTATTATGATCTTCTAAAGAAATTATTACTACAAAGGAAAAATTGAGTATTTTCAGATGTGCAATGAAAATATGTGATAATAATGGAAAGACCTGTATTACTATGCCCTAATTAAATGTGGAAGAAATAAAGACCTGGAAAAAAAAAAGAGAACATCCCCACCAACCCGTTCCCCCATTTGGTGTGTGAGGAGGCTGCTTATAGCCATTGACTACATACTTTCTTGGAAGGTGCTTAATTTCTTTGAGCCTTGGTTTGCTCATGTATCAGATGAGATGGTTGGACAAGACCATCTCTAAGGTCTCTTCCAACTCTAACATAATTTAATTTTACTTTGTAACCCTCTTCTTTCCTCCTTAAGACTTTTGGGTTCCATTTATTTCTCTCTCTCCACACCCCTTTGCTTCCTTTCTGAGCGTATTAGTTGGTGGTAAAAATAAGGATTGAAAAGTCATAAGGAAAGTAGACAAGTATGTATATGTTCCTTGTTTTTGGTCTTCAGTGTACTAACTTCTGTTTCCATAAGCTTTACTTGATCTTCTAGATACATTAGGATATTTTCAGAGTGGCTCCGATTCAGAGTTGGTTTTTAACTTAGAGGCATTGGTCTTAGCCACACTATATATCAGCAATTCCATCAATTTTTTGTCCAGAAATTTTGGCTGTGGCCAGCAACTTTAGCCAAATGTCTTCATGAAGATGCATAATCAAAGGGAAACCACTCTATTCTGAATATCTTTCAAACTAAATTTCAGAGACTTTAATAAATAGTGAGACTTCCGTTGGAATGAGGTTTCCTGAGGGTCCAGTCTTCCCAAGGTGCCATCTTATTCCGTATCTATGAATTCCTCTCTCAGTTGCATGGCTGTTTCCTGCTCATCAGTCATAACTCAGCTCCAATACCATCCCCTCATAGACTCCCTTGACTACCCTAGTTAACTACTCCTCAGGTATGTTACCACATCACTGTGTCTTATTGTTCTTAGAGCATTTATTACTGCCTGAAGTGACAGTGCTCATTTGTTTATTCTATGTCTTTTCATTTACAAAAATATAAGCTTGATGGAAGGTGGGCTCTATCCATCTTGTTCACTACTGTATACCCAGCAGTTAGCTCAGTGTATGCACAAAATAGATGCTTGAATAAATACCATGGTGAATGAATAAACCTTTGGGATGTGCAGGAGTTTACTTTATGCATTCACCCAGCAATCTCAAATGTCAGGGCTTCCGTCTGACTGCTGTGGAAAATGAGTGGTTTGATAGCCTTAAGGTTTTTAACACTGGACTAGGTGATCTCGTGCAATCTGATGTTCTCTGCTTTCCAGACACACCGTATCTCTATGAGCTAGGCAATGCTATCTATATGGAAATTATATAGATACACACATGTATTTATTCTAAAATTCTCACTGCTTGAAATAATGACCGACAACAGTGGTTCACTTTTTTTAAAAAGCTGAATAATCCTTTCTTTAAATGAAAATCTTATGAGGAACTCTAATAGATACGAGATAAAATGAAGTCAATGGGAAGGTGTAAGAATGAGGCAGAAGGTGTTTATGTGGGGGGTTATAATTCTATCTGTTCCCCAGAAACAACACCTTTTTCCTTGTGGCAGCCCCTGGGATGGTTTGACTATTACTGGATTACAATAATAAATAGTAATATATTTTTAGTGCTTACTATGTACCAAGTACTTTACATGTATTATCTTGTCAATTGCTATAACAACCCTGCAAAATAAGTATATTGGTATTGTCTGTATTTGGCAAATAAGAAGACTAAGGTTTAAAGAAGTTAAAAAATCTTGTCCAAGATCTTTGTAGGAGTTATTTTCCAATGATCTTCACCTCCTGGCATTAGTGTTCTTTAGTATTCCCTTCTCAAAATGAATTGGGGGTGGTCAGCATGATGGGTAGGATATGGTAGAGGTGATGGCATGTAACTTCCAAGTAAGGTCATAAAAGCATCATAGCTTCTTCCTTGCTTTCTTGGATCACTCACTCAGGATTAAGCCAGCTGCTGTGTCAGCAACACTCAAGCAGCCTGTGGAGAAGCCCACGTGGAAAGGAAATGGGTCTCCCTGCCAATAGCCTGCACCAACTTGCCATGTGAGTGAGCTGCCCTGAAAGTAGATCTTCCAGCCCCACTCTAGCCTTCAGATAATTGTGGCTCCCGCCAATATCTGACTGCAACCTCATGAGAGACTTTGTGCCCAGGAACACCTAGTCAAGCTGCTTCCAAGTTTTTGACCTACAGAAACTATGGAAGATAAAAAAATAATTATTGCTGTCATAAGCCAGAAAGTGTTGGAGTAATTTGTTACGCAGAATTAGATAACTGGTATAGTCTCACAGACATTTAAATGGCAGAACCAGGATTTTAATTCCAGGTCACTCATTCCAGAGCCTGTGCTCTTAAGCATGAATGCTCCATATTCTTACATATTCCTTTTTTTTTTTTAGAGACAGAGTCTTGCTCTGTTGCCCCAGCTAGAGTGCATGGCATCATCATAGCTCACTGTAACCTCAAACACCTGGGCGTAGGCGATCCTTCTGCCTCAGCCTCCCAAGTAGCTGGGACTACCTGCGTGCCATCACACCTGGCTAATTTTTTTTATTTTTTGTAGAGATAGGGTCTTGCTCTTGCTCAGGCTGGTCTTAAACTCCTGACCTCAAGCAATCCTCCTGCCTCAGCCTCCCAGAGTGCTGGTATTACAGGCACCTGGCCATACATATCCATTTTTAACATACAGTTAAAAGAAAAGTTATACAAGCATCTTACAAATTCCAGGTCATAGATGAGAAAACTGAGGTATGGACAGGTTAAAAACTTAATTAATGGGTCCACAATTTGAAGCCAGGTGGTCTAATTCCAAGATCTGTGCCCTTTGTCACCATGCTGAGCTAATGTCATAATCAGAGCAATTCTTCAGGAAAATTAATCTGGAGATGGAACACCAGGAATGGAATGGAAAAGAAAGCGCCTAGAAGTGTGGACCTTCACTGGGAGGCTATTGTAATTATTGAGGAGAACAGTCATTTGACGGAAACAAAGCCTCTGCAATTACTCAACTATTTCCCAAAATGCGCTTGATACCACTATTAGCTCATGAATATTTGGATGAGCAGGCTCTTGGTGTGACATGATACAGTATTTCTTACATTGCAACAAACTCTACTCATTGGTCAATATTCCAGAAGAAAATTAACTAGGGTCATTGCCCAACCCGGTCTCCCAAATGGTGAAAGTTGGACCATTTGAAGATTGCTTTCAGTATTCACCATAATGTTTAATCTCTGTTTTTTCTGCAGCACTCCAATAATTATCTTTATATTAAAACACGTACCACTGTTTTTGAAAGAGGAAGGAGAACAGACCAAGATTTTCTGTCTTTGGAGTAAGCTAACGAATCAGTTATAATTGAAATGAGAAATCCTGGCGCAGGAAGAGAGAACTGATTGTGCTCTGTCCTTGGTAGAATTTTGAGTCATTCATGCAGTATAGTGTCTGGAGAGTTCTAGTGAGTCATGCATTGCTAACTATGGAAGAAAAATATATTTTCTAAAGCTGTCTGTTATTACTCACGTCTTTGAATAGGCATCAGCAGATGCTGGTGTCCTATTGACTGGTGATCTAATAGAAAGTTTCTCACAGACAGATAGGTCTGACACAATTTCCTTCTAACTCTGATAAATTTGGCACAAATCCTTTCCTTTGGCTTGCAAGATGTTTGCATTAACATTGTGACTTATTTTTGGCATGATGTTAAAAGGATTGTTTAGTAACAAAATGGAGCATTTGGATTTTGTGGCAGCCGGGAGGAATGCTCTTATTTTATAATGAAACAACTGAACAAATGTTCTTTACAGTGATTCATTTCTCATGTGGGAAAAATTTCTTTTTATATATATTCTCTCTATTGGATACATAAGGCTGTTTTACCTTCAATATTTAGGCAGAATTTTCAGTGAGCGATTTGGGACCAATATCTGTAAATTACAAAGATGGGTTCCTGGGCAAAAGTAACCATAGGATTGAATATTAGGAACCACTTGGGTTCTATTCCTAACTGGGCCAGAGTTTGCATATAACCTTGAGCTATTGACTTAATCTTTTTTAAACTTGGATTTTCTGACTGAAATGGGAAGAAAATTGCCTACCTATTTAGCTAAGGCAGAAACAATTTCCTGATAGGAAGATGACTCAGTGGCCTAGGGCGGCTGTGTAGCCTCTTGTCCTGGGCATCTTCAGGGAGACAGAGACAGCCAGGAGCCTGGAGATCAGCCCACGCAAATGAAGCCTGACATTTAGGATTGGTAAAGAGATGGAGTCATCATGGGTCTGACTCTTTGCCAGGCAGGATGCTAGGTCCTGGGAGACGATGGCAAACCAGACACTCCTAAGGTCTCTGCCCTCATGAAGTTTACTGTCTAGTCTGCTTGGGTCATGTTTGGGGTTATTCAGAGAGAGGTTCTATTATTTTATCATTTGTATCTGTGTCTTTTTTTTTTTTTTAAGTACAGGATCATTCAGAATCACTGCTCCATAAATACAACCCTAGGAGTCTTATAGCAAAGGAGTTTGACATTGTATGGGGTATTAAGACAGGCATGAAGAGAAGGACAATGTTTGGTGGTGCTATTCTAGAGCTTGCCCCACTGGGCCTAATGGGAGCGATGGGTTCACATTGGCATCACCATTACCTGAGATGAGAGTGTGGGGAGAGTTTTAAATTGTACTGCGTGGGCTTTCAGGCCAGAGGTAATGTGCCCTCCACTCTAACGCCCTCAGAGGGACTTCTTCTCATCCAACTGATGATGTCCGAATTGGATAATGATTGACTGGGTTTGCAGCAAGCAAATGATGGATTCTGAACATGAGAGCTGCTCCTGATCTTCCATGGTCAGGGTCATGTCTGGTGTTGTACAAGGAGTCACGTGGCATCCTTGGTCTTGCACTAAGTTTTAGTTTTCAGCTGGCATTCTCAACAAGAAAAGTGGTTCTGCTCATCAAAAGAAGTTTGAAATGCCCCACCTCTTGCCACTGTAAGTGTTGCGCCTGCAAGGGAAATGCAGCCACAGGTGCTGAGATTAGGGAGGTGGGCTGAGAGCTGCAATATCACACAAGTGGGACCATCTGCTTACGCAAATACCAATGATATGGGGGTTCCTAAGTCCTCCGGCATTAGTGGCCTATCTATTCCATTATAATTTTCAAATTAAAATGGTTCAAGCTTCTATTCTACTTGTGA
The DNA here is from genome assembly GCA_963574885.1 of Lepilemur ruficaudatus. Taxonomy (NCBI): domain Eukaryota; kingdom Metazoa; phylum Chordata; class Mammalia; order Primates; family Lepilemuridae; genus Lepilemur; species Lepilemur ruficaudatus. The sequence continues at coordinate 98,247 of CAUYRT010041403.1, forward strand.
TGGGTGTCTCAGCAGCCTTGAATTATCACCCATGATTCTTTTTTTTTTTTTTTTTTTTGAGACAGAGTCTCACTCTGTTGCCTGGACTAGGGTGCTGTGGCATCAGCCTAGCTCACAGCAACCTCAAACTCGTGGGCTCAAGCAATCCTTCTGCCTCAGCCTCCCAAGTAGCTGGAACTATAAGCATGCACCACCATGCCCGGCTAATTTTTTCTATGTATATTTCTAGTTGTCCAGCTAATTTCTGTCTGTTTTTGGTAGAGACAGGGTCTTGCTCTTGCTCAGGCTGGTCTTGAACTCCTGACCTCAAGCAATCCTCCCGCCTTGGCCTCCCAGAGTGCTAGGATTACAGGCGTGAGCCACCATGCCTGGACTATCACCCATGATTCTTAAGGGTTTACATTTCAAGTCATCTCTGAATCAAAATTTTTGCCTTGACTGAAATCTTCTCCACCACTCTTCTTATTACCCTCTGTGTGTTTTCTGTCTCCTACTCTGAACATTATGCCATATTGGAAACTGGCAGACTCACCCTCCAGAGCCCGTCCTATCCAAGGCAGTGGAGGGGGGTTACATCACCGCAAACAACATAAAACTCATGTTGATTAATCCTGATTTTATTTATTTATTTTCTGAATGTTCTATATGTATTTATTGGTTGAATGAATTAACTACCATTTAAATATTGGCATGATAAGAGAATAAGTATTTAGTATCAACCTAGTTAATGGATAACTCATGGTTATCCCCGTTTTTAAAAAAAAACTCAGATTTTGGTGAAAGTTTCCAGGTGAAATACATTAACTGACCTCAGCACTGCATTTTCAAATTTCTTCTCAATAGCTCACATTTCCTAAAATATAGGACAATTTCTACAGTGAAGATTGGGATCTAATGGGCACAAAAAGGCCTATTTTCCAAGCACACGCATTTGTTCCCTTTTTCCTACTTGATTCACATAACTCGGATAAAGCATTTGTTCCCTCCTATATCCTTCTTGATTAATCCTGATCTTAGAAGTCCTTTGGCCATTCCTCCTAAAGCAAATTTCTCACTGGCTCTGTCTTCCATAGGCTTTTTTTTCACCATCTTCCCGAGCTCTCTTCTTGTTACTACAGCTCTACTTCCCTCTCACTGTATTATTTTAAGGAATTTGGTTCTTTCTTGCCACTAGCCCAAAACTCAGCTCTGGGCTCCATATCAGAGAGCTGGGAGAAATAACTCATTAAGCTACTCAGCTAAACTCATCTGTCCTGGTACTCCAAGCACCACTGCACTCTTTGCTTTCATAGGATCAAAGACTTTCAAGTGGTTTCCTGTCTCATGAGTCTCTGTATATGGAAAGGAGAAGAGAAGTAGGACTTTGTCTTCCTTTGGGGATGATTATGCTACCTCAATGTCCTTAGGGAGAGAGAAGTGGTTTTTCATTTTTACTACACAAGGACAAAGGCAGCTAGCATTTTGTAAAGCATAATTGATAAGAAACTAAGACCCCCAGAAAGCAACTGACAAAGATTCAGCATTTAAAGATGGTATCTTGGCCAACTGCATGAGCAAAGACTAAAAAGTTAGCATCATGATCTCTGAAATAACAAGCGGGCATTCCAGCCAGCATGTGTGGCACAAGATGGCATGAGCAAGATACCCAGGGGGTCTCTGGGGTTGGAATAGGAGGGATCCAGTCTGGACCAAAACCAGTCAAGCCGTGGGGGAACTGGAGAGCAGTATCAGAAGCTCTTCCCTAGTCTTTGTTATTCATAGACAGACACATATAAATATTTAGAGTGAAATGTATCTCATTCTCGTTTCTGAATGTGGCTTTAGTCATTATCAACCAATACTCTGTTTCCCTTCAGAAAAATCACTTGTCTCTGTACATGTCTTACTTATCCAGAGAGGTCATACCAGGTAACAATCCTTTATGGAATGCTGTATTCACTAGGCTTACTGATGAAGACACAACCCTATAGGAAGACCTGAACTTTCTCTGCATCTAGCAGTTACTGGAAGAAAATATGATAAAGTATAGCATTTAAAAAAATGTTTTCAGAATAACCGTAGATTCAGTGTTCCCTTTCCAATGACATATGAAAATCTTTTTATTTTTCTTGTGTCATATAGAGTGTAAGTTCTTTGAAAGAAGGGACACAGAGGAAATATGAGGAGGGATGAATGTTGCAATGACGGTTTGTGTCATGGCCTCTCCGCTGGCAGTTCACAGCAAGGCTGTTTGCTTTCTTCTGGGCCAGGAGTAGAGCAGCTGTCTGCTGCTTCATTTTCTTTTAAGGGCTTACTGGATTAGGTAAGCCCACCAGGGATAATTTTCCCTTTAATTAACTCAAAGTCAACTAATTAGGAATCTAATCGTGGGAATGATACCTCATCATATTCACTGGTCCTGCTTATACTCAAGGGGAGGAGATTATACAGAGCCTATACACCAGAGGGTGGGAACCTTGGGGACCATCTTAGAATTCTGCTGACCACAAAGGTGACTGTCTTTCATCTTTTAGGACGTATTAGGATATGATAATAACTATTAAAAATAAAATGTCTCAGCAGTCCAATATCAAACTGGTACTATGTCTTTCTTCTTCATGTCTTCCTGTTTTTCCTTCTAATATTTGAAACATTGAACTGTTTTCTGTATTTGATACAGGCTTCCCCAAAATTGAACAAAAGGGTACATTAGGAAAAGTTAACCTCACACCAGCCATCCATAGAACTAACATATCCTAAGCAATGATTTATAAGGGTGAAAAATGTGAGGAATAACTAAAGCTAAATTAAGGCACCCAAGCTATAAACTCGGAGGAGTACGGCCATATTAGTCTGTCTAAGAATGTAGCTGAGTTAGTTGGTTTTTGCCCTGTCTAAAGGAAGGTGGTTACAAAAAGCTTAGAAAATGGTTGGAGTTGTTGGGTTTCATGATAAAAGCCACAGAATAAATGGTCTCATTTATTCCTCTGCCTTTGGTTCCTAGATAACTAAACAACCTTCCCCTCTGTTCTTTGCTTTTGATTTTCTTTAGAGACAGGGTCTTACTCTGTCACCCAGGCCGGAGTGCAGTGGCATCACCATAGCTCACAGCAGCCTTGAATTTCTGGGCTCAACTGATCCTCTTACTTCAGCCTCCCAAGTAGCTGGGACTGACTACAGGCATGCACAACCATGCCTAGCTAGTTTTTTAATTTTTTTTAAAGAGAACTCCTGCCCTCAAGTGATCCTCCTTGGCTTCCGCCTTGGCTTCCCAAACTGCTCAGATTATAGGCCAACCATCCCATTTGAATTTGGTTTTACAGGTATTGCACAGGCAATTTACTGACCAGTGCACATGGGAATTCCAGTACTCTTGATCATATTTTCAATGAAAAATAATAAATATTCTAGTTTATATATTATTCTTTTGTGAATTTGATCAATGTTACTTGGCACCATAGAGCCCAAGAACTGCCTCTAGGTATAACAACAGAACCGACCTTTTGGCCATAAAGTTGAGGATTAGACTCTAAATGAGATGACCCAGGACACTGTCATCCCCTGAGACCCTGACTGGCTCCTGGCCTAGACAGCAACTCTGTCTCCACTTTCTCTTTCTGCAGCGTGTTCGATTGATAACATGCTTTGAGAAGGCAATGTCAGTGACCTTAATGTTCTGAGCCAAAATCAGTTGGTGGCACAGGCTGACAACCTGAATATGTTTTTTAGCTGAAATGAGCAAGTGGTTGCAGCAGTCGCCACAGCAACGGCGTAGCTGAAACCCTTGGGAGCTTTCAGCAGAGGCATAAGAGCAGCTGTGGGGATGGCTTCAACTGGAATTAATAGTGACTAACTTTTAGGATTAGCCTGCTGGGAATCCTTTATGCTTTTCCTAGTAAACATAAGTATGCACTATGATTGTTCTTCAACATGAAACCCTTCTCTGGCTTTTATGCAATACTTCCCCTCTTATTCCTCTTCTGGATTTTACAAATGCTAAGTGGGAGAAAAGGGGGAGGGGGAAAGAAAATGAAGAATTTGTTTTACGTTATAGGAAAACATAGCTTTTATCTGATTTTCAATTCTGCCTTCCTGAATTTTTCATTTATAATCTACATAGGAGGCTGTATATATCTCCAAATTGAAAGAAAGACAAAGTAGGAGTCTAAGGGGAGAAGACCAGTGAACCCAGAGAC